>JAVIWB010001724.1:0-197500 GCA_031893035.1 Dermolepida albohirtum
CTCCTCGGACTCAGCCGATTCTAGAACCGCCTCGTTAACCTCGACCGTTCCAACAGCGGAAAAGATGGAAATCGCTCAACGCAAGGCCGTGGCTCTAGTAGCTAGCGGGGGGAGGGGGGCTTGGCCGCAGGCTACTGCCGCGTTGCATGAAGTCGACCAACACAATACTATGCCTGTCCCGAAACACGGACGCTATGAGCTTTCGCTGGGACAGAGTCTGTTTGGCCTTGTCCCTTAAGAGGATTTGTGTGGGCGTCTCCACTCCATGCTAGGTTGCTTCGATTCAGGCGTGACATGTGAAACCAACATTTCGTCTCCCGTTACGATACAACCAAACATAGTCCCCTTCTTCGTTATAGCGAGTTACAAAATCAAGCCAACACTCAAATCTTTTGTTTTTGTGGTCCTCCCTTAGGAGATTCGGGACACAGGGGGGGGGGCTCAGTTTCTTAAACCTTAACTTTTCAGAAACAACCTTGTACAGCACTGTCCTCGACACTTCAAGAGAGTCGTTTGAAAGAATGCTTATGGTGAAACGTCTTTTCTGAGGCATTTCCGCTTCAACTGAGACCACCATATCGTCTATGACTACAGGTGGCAGACCGGAGCAGGACTCGTCGTGGACGTTGTCGCGGCCAGCTTTGAAATCTCTGACCCACTTACGCACTTTGCCATCACATATGACAGAACCACGGTAATCTTCACGTCTGCAGCCGACATGTTTCTTGCTGACAAAAAAACGTATTACTAAGAGTACCTCGCACGGGGCGAGCGATTCGATAATCTTGAACATTTTAAGACACAACACAGATCATACAGGTTACCTACACAGCTGCAACTGAGGGCAGATGTTCCCCAGGAATTCCAGGATACGACGCAACCACTCCTGGCGGCGCGCGTGTTACACCTTTTAGTGTATACAACAAAACGGTTCCTACTTAAAAAAAACACGCCTCGTATATATAACCATCACTAATTAATGTACCATAAAAAATGTATGGGCCCAGAATTATCGAACTAATGACGTCGCACTAACATTAAATCCAAACCTAAATTGGGATCTTCTCTGTTCACTATGATGTGAATTTTCTTGTGTTTATAAAAGTTTATTTAATCTATTAAATATGCCGCAATTTGTAAATCGTGTTTTATCTGCTCACAAAATTTTAAATGTAAATTGGGTCAACTTCAGTTATATTAGTAAATCACGAATAATATTCAATACGCTTATTGTAATTATCAAGGTGTAATGCTTGTGCAACTGGTAATGTACAAGGACGAAACGTATGCTTTTTCAATACTTGTTCAATAATACGTTGCGACGTGCCTGCTTCCGTTTCAATTTCTCGAATTAAAATCCATGTATTTTATATTCAAGTGCCAATACGTTTACCTCTACCTCTTCGGTAATACCTGTTGTAGTCTTTTTTGATTTACAGAAGGAGCCGTATTCTTCCAAATTATCATACAATCTCTTAACTCTCAATCATATCATGCTTTTCTTCATTAGAAAAATTCATATTGATAATTTATGAAACCTCAAACAACATTAATTAGAAACTAAATGACTTTCACCTGTCAGTAATTGTCGTTTACGTCTGTTAATTGCTTCCATAGCGTACTACTTGAACAGTTCGAAAATTAAAAGGCAAGATGGTTATGATTTATTTATTTTTAAAGGAATATGTTAGAATCGTTAAAAAAAGACCTTTTATAAAGTCATGACAGCCTATGGTTTCCATTATAAGAAACGCAAATTTGCCACACTTTAATCGTCTCTTTACATCTTGCTAGGTTCCATCCCTCTCGTGATGAAAACTGTAACTAATGTATTTGTATATACGTACATCTGGCTATTATTTTGGTATCTACGTATCAATTGACCATTCCGTATCATTTGGGCGTCCGGTTGCAATCCTGTGTTTCCTACGTACTTAGTTACAAAGCTTCTAGGCGTTTAGAGAAAAATCTGGCACAAATAAAGCATGGAGATCTAGATAATTCCATGATTTATGATTGATGGCAGCCTGATAATTTACAGATATATCGAGAAGTAGATTTTGATTTCGCGGTGTTCCTTTGTTGGAAAAGAAACGGTTAAAGACAAATATAGTGAGAAATTCCTCCCTGTTTGCGGAGCCTAGGCGCTATGGAATTTATTAGTCCTCAAATTCATAATGGAAGGCCAGAATGGACTGAAATTGGTGATAGTGTTATAATAATTGAAATGAACTATTTCACTAAATGAGCTGAAGTTTATGCCTTACCTAACCAATAAGCGAGAACAATTACGGAAGAATTCTTCTGTCGTCTTGGAGTACCTCTAGAACTCCATTCTGATCAAGGGAGAAGCTTTGAAAATATGTGTGGATTTGCGGAAATTCGAAAAACAAGAACAACTTCCTTAATGTACTATCATAAGGAATGGTAGAGCAAATGAATAAAGCAATGATCAAACATTTTTCAAAGGTGATCTCTAAACATCAGCGAAATTGAGAGGAGTACTTCCATTGTTTAGAGTTTTTGTGTAAGACTAGATAGGATCTTGAAGGAGAGGATTACATCTGTAGTCTGCGGCGAAAATTAAGTGATATTCATAAGCGAGCACGACATCATTAATGTTCAAGACGCTAGCGACATAATAAAAGAGGTCTATGACAACAACGCCGAAGAAAATGACTACCGAGCTGGCGATTTGGTTTGGTTGTAAAGCCCGTAACGTTGACGGGAGAAGACACATGAGCTCTAAAATGGATCAGCGACATAAGTTATCGCAAAAAACGTACATCACATAGCAAAGCAAAAGTTGTACATTTCTATCGATTAACCTCATACTCTAGAAATAAAGCCAACTTTTGATGACTTAATGAAAGAACATTCTGGTGCGCGATAAACCATGTTAGAGATGACCGTAGAGAAGCATTAAAATTCGTTTACAATACCGCTGGATTATGCATTGATATACTGCGTAGTCCGAGACCTGCAGATGTCTAGAATGCCAAAGAATATAAAGAGAGATTTGGTAGATTATGGCAGCGAGGATAGGCAATTGTCAGGCCCTAGAAATGAAGGACAATAGACAGTCTATTTTTTATTTAGTCACGAAGGAACTGTACAGCCAGAGGTCAGTTTATCGTACTTTGGGAGACACTTTAATCCATTTGCATGAACAAGTCTTACGTCAGGATATCTTCAAATTAGTTGCACTGAGTCCGGTTTATGGACAAGGTCGATAAGACTAGAAAAGTATGAAATACGTTAAAAGTATTTTTCCAATATGTTAGTGTCAAAGTCTTAGCCTATAGTTACTAATCTGAACATTTTCTACTGGCTTGAATATCGAAAACAAAAATCGAAAAAAAAAACAATAGAAAATGCCATGTTTCGGGACGAAATTTTTCTTAAGAAGGGGCAATGTTGCATGATCACGTAAACCAGGGGTTCCCAAAATATGCGCCTCAGCGACCGGGCACACTGTAAAGAGCTTCCAGAGGCACCGTGACATCCTCGAGAAAATGAAAAAAATTGAAAAATATAATTTTATAAACTATTCACAAGGTATTTAAACAAAATGAAATGATAAAAATCTAAAAGTTTAATTTAGAGATTATAGCATAGAATCGTTAATTAACTTGGCTATCTCTAACTTCGCTAGGTATTTACCAAAATATCAATGGAAATCACTAATGTGTTCGAATACTTATAAAATTGTAAATTGATATTAAAATGAAAATTTCTCATAAATAAATATATGATACGAAATTCCAATCAACACTCAAAGTTAATTAACTCTTTTTAGAAACATTTCTTTGAAAATGCGTCGTTTATGATATATTTTATATGATTAAGATAAATAATCTAGCCTGTATATTATAAAATATAAAATTTTAATTTTTGTCATACTGCCCTCTTTGGGATGGGTAATATAACTTAATCAGTGGGGACAAAGAAGATACATATGCGGAGGTCTTTATAATAAATAAATAAATTTTGTGATAGATTACGTGGTTTTGTTCGATAATTCGCTAAATAGTGCGATGCCCTTGATTTTATTCACTTCGAACTTATAGATACTCTTACTCAAATGTTCTCAAAAGGCGGGGATATAGATATTCTTGTTTTAAATATTTGCTTTAAGCAAGATAGTGTGCCAACATATTATGCGGTAATATCTATTTAAACTATTCCACAACTGATGGATTGGCAGACGTGGAACTCTAGAATGAAAAGCACCATCGTCTGATTCTTCTTCCCATGACTATTTTCTTTGGGGCTATTTGAAAGAAACCAAAAATCTTCAAACCTTAGAAGATCGCGTAGCTTTAGAATGCAAGAATATTAAACAATATTTGAAAAGAATTTCATAATCGTAACAGATTACCAGAGACAGTTTTGTCTTTCGCAATTGCCAAGAGTTTATTATACACAAAATTAGTATTTCACTTTTTTCTATAATTAGATTCAAATTAGAGTATGCTGTTTGGATATGAGTCATTCATTCCGCTAGCACTTTTGCCACACTTGTGTGAGCGCTTTAACTTCCACCTTGTTGTATAGCATCGGTTCTGATCTCACATCTGTACATTAGTACGGATCGTGTGAATATCATTAGAAATCAGCGTTTACTTAGCACTAACCCTTTCACATTAGCCATAAGTCGACTCCCCGTTGATGTTACCCTAGCGGCTTTGTCACTCAATAACAGAATCCGTGTCCAGAAAGTCATCTTTCTGACCAGCCGCAATGCGAGGTAGTTCACGGAGAGTTTGATAGATATTGTATTCATCTTCACAGTCATTTTTAACTTCCTAGAAATTCTCCTCCTCATCAGTAGGACGACTTTTGACCTTTCTGCTTCCAGATTCATTCCGTAATCGCATACCTACTCTTCTAGTAACTTGTTGCGCCATCTCTGCGTATTCTGCTCGCCCCTCACAACGATAACCTCTGCGATATCGTCTACATATCCTATTAGGTACACATACTGAGACAACTTCATTCGAAGAATCCCGTCGTAGGACATATTCCAAAAATCTAGCTAAATGAATTCTATCGGTTAGGCAACTGTATGCCATCCTAAGGAGGTAGGACGATTTGTTGAAGTAGGGCGTCCAGAATCCTGTCACATAATGTCGAATAGGCTCAGTATTACTTGCATAAGGCGCTACTCACGCCACCCTTGTAGTATATTGGCTGTCGGATAAGTCTCCAGCATCGCCAATGTTTTTCCCAAATCTAGTTTTCGACGACCTTTCTAAAAGTTTGCCGATCGTGTCTAACACTCACGCTGTTTATCAGCACCAGTCGTTAGACTTTTCATCTCCTACGAAAGACGCCTTCTGTAAGGCAGCGACTGTATACGGGTACCACGATCCTGAGGACCTCTAGCGAGATTCTGTCTGGTCCCAGCGTCTTTCCGTTCTATAGCAAGTGTGCTGATCTTGACAGCCCCTTCTCTTTAAATAGAGGGATTTCGTCCAACATCTCGTTTCACGCCTCTTCCATTCTTTCTGTATGTGTACGGAACATAACATCATCAATGTTCCAGAACGAAATTAGCTACTATATTGATGACGATCTTGTACCCCATATCTCAGGAATTTCTGTCTATGTTCTTCTTCAGCTACTACCATTTCAGCTTATTGTTTTGCTTCTGTAAATAGCATTCCTTGGCATTTCTAAGACCTCGCGTTATCCTTCACCTAAGTTGTCGCAATCTTCTGCGAAGGGTCGCAATCTTTTTGCACCACCGACATAGATATCTTGTGCAGGTACCCCTTCTGTGCGGTATGTAGACATTGCAAGCTCGACAGAAGTATACCATCGCGGGTCTGGAACAATCTCAGCCGTTTCAGTGTACCCAAAGACTCCTTTCCTCTGCTAATTGTTAAGACCAGAGATTATTTGTCGAGCTTGGCGACGTTCCATCTGAGACCAGACGGAACGGAAACTGTCCCTTTCGAATGATTTCTCGTTACGCCAAGACCTACGTGCATTATATGATTCCCATCGAGGCCAGTACGATGTCAGGTGTTACTTCACCGTAGTCTGGTCTTCTGATATGTATTGACCACGTTTACTACGTTGAGGCAAAGGTTGTCTATCATGTGTAATATAAGTCTCTCTATAATATTCATAATAATATATGCTACTTCGATGGAACATACATTTAAATTGTACTTGGTGGAGAAATACTATTATAAGATTGGAAGGAATGAAGTTGAATATCTATATCATAACATCCGTCAACACGTGGATCACTTAATATGCTGTATCTAAAAGGACGAAATTCTAGATTACATTTAACTTTGGAATTTAAAAAGCATTAGTTAATTTCTTTTAAGATACATTAATTAAACGTAACAACAATATAAAGAAATAGAGATCACACAGAATATTTTCAAATTGTAATAGGTTTATTATTATTATTTTTCGAACTATTCCACAAATAAAATATAAATCTAATCAAAGCCTTAAAAAAAATAAAGTAACTAAAATAATTTCTATTGATTATTCAGTTCTTTCCTTAAAACAAATTTTACGATATAACAATTATCCCTTAACATTACCTAGTAAATTATTGTTATTGTAATCGTAATATAAAATCAGTACCAATTAAACAAAATAAAGCACCCAATTAAAACACCCATTAAAATATGAAACATATCCCTGAACTAACAACTGTTTCTGTTTCCAGACTGTATATTCTAGTAAAGGTACTCCTGCTACTGGATTTTATCCACTAGCACGCTTTTCTATGCACTTGTAATAATTTTTATGTACTATGTGTAAGGTACACATAGTACGTTAAAGTGAGAGAGCACAGTTTAAAAAATATATATGATATAGCTAGTCATTTAGCAATATATACTCGACCCTTTCATCACACACATAAATTAGCAAAATTAAATTACGTTTTAGTATGTTAACCAACTACAATTAAACATTCTATACTTTATTTAACTACTTAATTTACAAACATCTGTTTATGTGAATCTGATTATAGATAGATACTCAGCTATTTAGGGACGAGGAAGTGTCTAAAAAAGTTGACGGTTCGAACCTCTTTCTAAGCTGAGAGATTTTTAAGTCGTTTCTCATCTCAAGAACTTTTCATTGTTGAAGAAGAATAATACTTCCTCACTTACGCTGCAAAAAGTTAGCAAAGCTATGGAAAACTTTACACACTCCAAACACACACTATCGTTCCCGTGATTAAGAAAAGACTTAAGATCCAGCTGCGCATCCACTACAAATAAAAAATATATTTATTTTTTTTTGATATCTCCAAGGTAGTAATCCTGATACTTATTATAATTAATTATATATATCTCATCAAATTTAAGTATAATTATATTAATTTTATATTTAAATGGATATATAGTTTTATTGTCTACATTAGAAGTATATTACAATATGTAATTACATTATTAGAACTAGTATTTTTAGATTAACGTAGAAGAAAAATTATTGTTTGTATTAATAACGTTATCCATACAAAGAAAATTAATATTTTCGTTGTGGAAATACATTAAATGTGGTAAAATTTAATCATGGTATGTTTGGTAGATTAATTTAGTAACTTAGGTATATTAAAGTAACAGTACCAAGATTGATTCTCATCTGACGCTAGTCCGATTAATTTCAACAGAGAATGACATGTCTATATTGCCATAGTAGCACATATCAAAACTAGAGAGATTTATGCCGTGCATTATCATATGAAATGGAATTAGAAATAATAAGAAACATAGATAAGCTATAATGGATTCTTTCAACGCTAGAGAATAAAGTATTAGTCCTAGGATGGTCGTCTCTATCTCTAGATCTGAATACTGCCGAAAATGTTTTAATACGTAAATAAAAGCAATAACACTGACATGACACGGAATTTTATTCGAAACTTCAAGAAATTTTTTCTTAAGTTTTTTCAAGTCGTATACCGAAATAAAAATATAACTACAAATGCTTTGCGATATTATGTAATCGATTGTTGCTTGCTATAATATGCTCTCTTATTTTATATATATATTATGTCATTATATATATATATATATTATATTATATTTTCTATAATACCCTTTTAAAATATGATAATTTGTATGGTTTTATTAAATACTTCCGAATACCATAAAAGAAAAATCATAATATATATATACCAATATATATATATATATATATATATACGAAGATAGTTTGACAAGTTGTGAGAATGACACATAGGTGGCGCTCTAATTGGTAAACCAAATGCACTGTAATTTAGGTTGCGTATTTATATGTTTACATTCCGATTCTTAGATAAATCCGTTGATTAGTTTATTTTTGACAGCTGATTGAAAAAGAAGCAACATGTCGTTTTGTTAAAATGGAAAAAGCAGAGTATCGGGCGGTGAATAAATACTTCGTAATTAAGGGTATGAAAGCTATCGAAATAAAAGATGAGTTACGGGAAACATTAGGTGAATCTGCTCCATCATCCGCCACAATAAGTAGATGGGTAAATGAATTTAAACGTGGTAGAACAAGCTGTGTTGATGAAGCGCGCTCTGGAGCACCCAAAATCATGACTTCTAAGGAAATAATTATAAAAATTCATAATATTATTACGCAAGATCGACGACTCAAAGTGAGAGAGATAGCAGACATGGTAAACATTTCAACAGAACGCGTACACCACATTTTAACGAAAGAATTGGCCCTTTCCAAGCTTTCGGCAAGATGGGTGCCGCGATTGCTTACGACTGATCAAAAGTCCACTCGTTTGCGTATTTCCAATGAGTGTTTGGATATTTATAAGCGGAATCCGGTTAATTTTTGTAGGCGATTTGTTACTTGCGATTAAACTTGGATACACTACAGTACACCCGAAACAAAACAACAGTCGAAACAATAGTTAGAACGTGGTTCTGCACCGCCAAAGTAAGCGAAAACTACTTTATCGGGAAACAATATGATGCCATCAATTGTTTGGGATTCAAAGGGCATTTCGCTCATTGATTACTTTCAGAAAGGTGCCACAATAAACGGACAATATTATGCAGAACTTCTACAAAAATTAAATGTTGAGATTCTTGCTAAACGGCTAGGAATGGCAAAGAAAAAGATTCTGTTTCACCAAGATAACGCTCTCTCGCATACCAGCATAGTTGCGATGTCCAAAATCCACGAGTTGCATTTCCAATTAGTACCGCATGCGCTTTGTTGGCCGGATCTAGCCCCTTCCGACTTCCACCTTTTTCCAAAATTGAAAACGGCACTAGGTGGAAAGAAATTTTCATCTAACGACGAGCTTATCATCTTCGTAAATGAGTATTTTGCAAGCCTTCCGGAATCGCATTTTAGAGATGTCATAAGGGCATTGGAGCACCGTTGGAATAAATGTATTGCTCTTTTAGGAGAATATATTGAAAAATAAAAATTATTTTGTATTTAAAAAATTCGGTTTTCTTTTCCATTCACACTACTTGTCAAACTACCCTCGTATATATTTATATATATAGATATTATAACGTATATATGTACATAGAAAGTATTTACATAAATGCTTTGTTTTTATGAATTTCTTAAATTTTTGCAATACGAGTAACGTACTCATGTATTATAATATAATTGTATTACCCAGTCACAAATGTTACGTAATTTAGAACCTAAAATACAGAGCAATACGTCGCTTATAACTCTGAAATAGATCGCCTTCTTTTCGTTTTTTCAATTTTATAAGCTTAATTAAAATAAACTTTTATTATATTTATTATCACTTATAATTGAATATTTTACTTTAATAAAAGTTTTAGCCATTAACTTTTTTCCTGTTCTATAACTTTTTCTTATTGTAGTTGTTATTGGCTTAGTAAATCTTCTACTTGTGGGAACTCATTAAGACTGTCCAGTAAAAGTTATTTCAGCGCCAACGATCATAGCAAAAATTTGGAAACAAACATTCCCATCTTAAATAAAAATTGATACATGTAGAAAAAAGTATCCCATATATTAGTAGAATAAATAGTAAGCGTAAGACTAATGGTAGTAAAGTAATAGATTGGTATTATCTATACTATAAATATCGGTGATGTACTATTGCACGTGATGATAATTTTTAAATAAAATACATAGAATAAAGAATAACATCAGATACGCGAATAGTTTCATTTAAAATACTTTACTGAAACTTTTATAAATAAAATTTATTTTTTATGCTGAAATTTTACAATCTATTTTTCTTTGTCACAGATTCTTTTTTACAATCTTGAAAATAGTAGCGACAAAATCTGAGACTATTTATATTAACAATAATTCAAAATGTGTCGGAAATAAATGAATTTTAAATTAATACCTGTAGTTGCGGTGAAAAATTCTCTTTTTAAAAGCTAGTTTTAAGTAATTATAGTAAAGACAAAACAATGCAATCGTTCCAAATAAAGTTACGCCGTATATTAATCATACTGAAATCGGTGTAAAATTGCAACAGTATATAGAAAATAGTCCATTTTCTCCTAGTAAAACGGGTATGTATCCCATATTTGAAAAGAAAGGTCAAAAATTCCAATACGAAAACATAGTAGAAAAATATCATTTATGTACTACAAATTCTTCATTAGTATCGAGTACGGCACAGCCACAAATTCATTTGGGTATAGAGCCTGTTCAAGACAATGCCCCAGATGCGTCACCGAACTTTGTTAATGCTAGTGCCGAATATGAAATTAAATGCAGTTGCGTTGTAGGTGTTATGAGTAACTTTGCTTTCGCAGATGCAATTTCATCCAAAAATAACTTTATAACAGGTTTTGCAGATAGTAACCAACACTATTACATTCAACAACCACATATTGGTGGATTTTACTCAAGGAATTGGAAAGGAGCATATGATACAACAAGTTAAAATTCATTGTTTACAATTTATAATAGTTTATTTAACAAATGGATAATTACACATTACTATCTATATCACAACTATTTCTTTTATGTTCCAGCAGCATCAGCAGCAGCCATCTTGAATCATCACACTACACCAGCAACGACAGCAGTTGCAGAAGGAAATACAAATGTCATTGCCACCCATAGCTGCTATCGTCGCTGGTGTAGTGTGATGATTCAATATGGCTGCTGCTGATGCTCCTGGAACATAAAAGAAATAGTTACATTTGATAGGAACAGTTTGCATATGTAGACATATCTACAAATGTTGGTCAGCCGTTACCTATCAGTTGTTGTCGCTTCATGTTGGTGTGTTACTCTTGTAATATTTTGAAATAATGCAATGGGTGAACAAGAGAAATGTAGTTTAACAAAAACAAACCTTTACAAATTAATAACACAGAAAAGAATAAATTATAATTCTTATACTATTGACGACAATCTTGCAAGTGGACACGCTGTAATAGTATTACCACATAATTCGGAGTTCGGTACCGTATAAAAGCATTATAAATAGTAGAAATCATGAGTAGACAGATGGCTGATTCTAGAATCTCCTCATTGACATTGACCACATTGCATGTAACGTTAAGGAAAATGAGGGAGTTCTAAAATCTGCTAAAACTGAGGAGAACTACTTCAATGTCAAGATGTTTCAAGGTGAATGTGTGATTCCAATTGGCTAAGACTAAAAAGCTACAAAATATAATAAGGAGGTTATGTTATAAGACATTTCAATGTTAGAATTAATATTAAGGTCACTTGCTTCGATGGAAGTATACAAAAGTAAACAAGTGATTGACCCCGGAAGAATATCAGTATTGAAGAAGGTAATTTCACAAAATAGATTGAGAATTATCAAGTATCCTTGTATGTGTATTTTCTTCACTACAATATATTAAACGAATGAGTTCTGGGTTAAAGCAAATATGTCTGTAGAGGAATTAGTACGTCAACTTCAAAGGAAAATTCCCATAGTAGGAGAGAGAATCAATTTTTTGAATAAAAACCATTCGAAGTTTATACGTGTTGCTTTGTCTGTGGGCTGTAATTTTAAACCTTTGGTAAAAACTGTAGGTGCAAAAAAACAATGTGTATTATTTAATGTAGAATAATGGGAATCTCGATTCGCCACACTGAATCGCGATTAGCAATCTTAGTAAATTTAAAATATTAGGAATTTTATAGAGAATTAGTTGTTTGTTTAAGTTGAAGTGAAAAAGATATAAATACGAATATAGAAAAGAATATTTTAAGGATTGGTGTCCGAGTATATCTCCATAACTAAGATATTAGTCGGACAAAATGAACTGCAGAAAATGTATAAAGATTTTATTTACTGAGATAAACTCTTTTCAAATTTTGATATAGGTTATAAGTATTAAAGATAAATAATAAATTATCATTGTGTTTATGTTTAACTTTGTATTAATAGTTGATACAAAAAGTGAATTAAATATATGTTAAACTAGTGTTTAAAGATTTAAAATTAAAGTAGGGTATGATGCGTGTACAAGTATGCATATATTCATTGGTTCTGCTTATTGTGTAAGTTACTTTTTGTGAAAGCAGCTTATCTTTAACAAGATAAGATTGTAGTAGTGAAAACGTACTTAGTAATTTAATTCGGAAAGGGAGAACAAATTTTATGGGTCGAGGATTCACGCATTTACATATGCATTTCCCAAGTGCTTCAGACTTTATACAATATAAAGAGATCTAGAGATTTTTGATAATTATCTTAAATTTTGTTCTTATAGTTTCATTTGTGGCTTTTTTATTTCATATTATAGAAAGACAGTTATTTTCTGAACAGCAGCTTATAATGATAATTCTGTTACTGACTATCCTCATGAATGTGATGACTTGAATGATAGAAAAAAGGAACGGAGTGATAGTAACACATTTTCAAAGCTTGAAGTTCAATCACAAGAAGGAAGTCGAGATCATGTTGTTGACAGCGAAACTACAACAAGATCTTCTAACAACCTAACCGTTACAAATAATCTAATAATTTCCCTGGTTCTTAACGGACTACATTGTCTAATGCAGGCTCTCTTAGAACACTCTTTGAAATTTGGTCTCTTTCGTTTACCGAAGACATTCTAAATAAATATTAAAACACCTAAATGTAAAAATTATAAGCAAATAATCAAACTTACTAAAACAGTTGTTTTTGAACAGTGTTTTCAAATCAAATCACGAAGATAGAAGCTTTTTTGTAAGAGTTGGCATAGGAAGGAAGAGAATTTTTAAAAGTACAATGTCCGAAAAATTACTTTTGTTCCTTATGTCGGATTTAACAAACCAACAATAAGAAGAGATAGAGTGATAAACTTGCTTCAATTTCAAATACACATGATATTTTTAACACTAATAATTTTTGTTACGGTGAATATATTGTTTGAAACACTTGTTGGATTGCGGAGTGTTGCTATTTCGGCAATATAGTAAAAGCAAAACTAAATAATGTGGCATTAAAATAATATGATGTTACGATGCAACTAACAGCTGAACCCAATCATTAAAAACTTTCAATACCAACACGCAATATGCTATTCTTTCACCAATCCTACTAACTACTAACCGAGAGATACAACAGGTTTATATAGATGAATTCAAATTTGTCGAACCGACATGTTGGGATCAAATGAGAAATTCCAATGATACAATGAAATCTAAGAATTGGTCAGTTAAGTCCTGCAACTTTGGATTTATACAATACATTAGTTTCATATATGTAGAAGAAGAATAGATGTGAATATGTAAAACCTAAAATAATTACCTTTTACAGTGAAAGCGAAAGGAAACACAACAGGGAAATACATTGGAGAAGGATAACTTCTATATTTTTGGGCTTTTTTCTTCGTTCGTGTGCACATCTTTTATCTCTTTTGTGTAATTTTTAATTCGTTTTTCTAGCTTTTAATAAAGTTTAACTTTTGTTAACTTTTTTAAGATAAATGATTACTTTAAAATCTAAGCCAACCAAAAATAAAAGAAAATCCAGGTTCACAAAACAAATTTTAATTTTGGGGTTATAGATACCCCAGGATAGTATAAATGTTACCTGAGGAAACGATAGTACTTCTTAAAGATTAAGAGAACATTATATGTTTTTGTTGTGAAAACAATAGTCTTAAATTTTGGCCAATTTATTAAAAATAATTAATCCTCACTCTTAAGTCCCTTTTATATATAAAAAGTAATTAACATTGCTTCATACGAAATTGTCTAACCAACAATAAATAGAATTTTTCTAGTCTGTATTCGAGAGTGTTTTTTTTTCATTTAAGAATAGAAATTGTACTAAAGCTCGACAAAGAAGTATTCTACTGAATTTTTGTTTAGAGAAAATAGTATCTGTGACGTACTTTACTTGCGTAAAGTGCGCACTAGCGCTCCGATTACATTGTTCTCCACTGGTTAGGATGACAATCTAGTTGCTGAAAAGTATAGAATTAAATACTATATTGCAGTAAACAGTTCATTTTTAATTAGCTCTTATAAATTTAACCAGTCTTTAATTTAATTAGATACATAATCTTTCATAGAAAATAAAAAATGTACTTAATATAAGAAATACTTTTATAATTTAAGATAAGGCACGTTTTCAATATTTGGAACTATAAGAGAAACAAAATAATATATATATATATAGAAATTAATAATTGGAAATCATTTTTTCCTTGATATTTCAAAATTTAGGTTGATGAAAACGAAGTAATTAGTTTTTCCTTTAAAATTAAGTAATTAGTGTGAACAATAAGCAAATGCTAAAAGCCAACAAAATGGACTAACAAGTAAGGCTCTCTTCTGTGCGGCCTCGATTCTACTTTCTCTCTCTGTCTTTCCTACATTGGCTTCTGTTAAATCTGACAAAGTAGTCGAGGGAAGATGTGCAATTAGCGTGGTAGTTAAACGTGATCGGAATTTACAGTCCCTAAAGGCAACATCCCTTTGAGTAACTTGCTCGATTCGTTCGTTCTCCGTTCCTTTCCTGCACAAATACATACATATATACATACATATGTGAGTGCCTGCTCGAAATTCAAAAGCAATACTTGGCAGCGCTCGGACAACCTTCGGAAAAGTAATTCTGATTTATCCAGATTTATAAGATTTTCTAAGTATAAAAGCTCGCGATTTGGTACTTCACTTTGATGAAGTATATACGTAAGTGAACAAGTGTCACACTTATTTCAAAACTACTTGCCGCACGTGTTATATTATTTATATATGGAATTTCTTTTACTTCTTATTACAAAGGCAAGAAATCACTTAATTGGAATATACTGATGTTAAACTGAATTAAAAACAGTAAATTTATAAACATTATGAAAACGTGTTAAACTACACATCGAAAAGTACAGATATCGTCTTCTTGGTTTCTATTCTATTACAGATGTTTTTGTATAACTGGAAAGTTTAAATTTTATTTCCCCGTGCAAACTTAAAAAAATTTTAAAAAGTTATGGCAGTGAAAACATAAACTTATGAAGATATTTCATTTTACAATATCCGTTGACGTGGTTATTTTTTTACTAATATTCCAACGGATCTAACTATGAAAATAATTAAAGAAAATTGACTATTTCTTCAAAGAACACTAACTCTCTCAAAGATGAATTTTGATTTAATTAAAGAAACATGGCTATTTATTCAAAGAACATTAACTTTCTCAAAGATAAATTTCTAGTCATTGCAATGGGTATTCGATAGTGTACATTTCACAATCAACAGACAGTAATCCTTTAAAATCTTTAATATACAAATGGGGTCCTCCTTGTCAACTAATATCGCACAAATAATTCTAAATAATATCATTGATTATAGATAAAGAACGAGTCGACAGGATAAAAACACCTAACTCTCCTCTTAAACTCTTGCACGATTGAAATCGATAAAAGGCAAACATAATAACTTTAGAACAAAGGAACATATGCGTATAAGTACATAAAATGTGGGTAAGATGATGGATGCTTTAAAAAGACGCAGATGGCTAATGAAAAGGATAAACTGAAGTTCTCATGTAAAATGAAATCAGATAGATTTTGCATTGGAAACGGTATTGGTGTAAAAACTGGTCGAAATATTTCTAGAAAATAACATGATGGTTGGTGAAATTATTTTTAAAATAGAAAACGTAAGTAAAACATATGAATCTTATCAGATAACGTATCTCAGTATCAGACAAACAACATAATGGTTAACAACCAAGACGAAAAATTTGTGATAAAGTGTGAGAAGCAAAAGATCTTCCAATGTAAGTAACAATCGCTACTTCTTGATAGGAGAAACAAGGATAGAGATTTTCGTCAAAAAGGCAACAATATGAACTAGAGGGCGAACGCGATATGATTTGCAAAAGTGAAAGAAAGAATAAGAAAGGTGTGAAACTCCTACCTGGTAGAAGTACAAGGAAGTAAAAACAAATGATAAAAACAAATGTGAACGAAAATATATAAAACATTACTTAAAACTGCCACGGAAGTTTGGGATACAAGGAAGAAAATTATACTTTCATCTCATGGACAGAAAAGATACTATCCGGGTGAAGAAAATATAGTAGAGTACCTATATCGCTTTGTTTTTATTAGCTATCTATGTCTGTTTGGAAGCGATCATCATTGTACACACATTTCAGTAGCTTATATGTGTACGTTCCTTTCATACAAAATTGTTATATTGTATTTAGTTTACCTTTTGCCAATTTCAATGATATGAAGTTTTAAGGAAAGGGGAACATCATCCTTCAACTTTCTGAAATTTTCCATTTCCATTTTCATGTTCATTATTAACTGTTTTTTTGAAAGTGATTTCCACTGTCGATTTCATGACTATTAGTTGAAATTGTTCTGCTTTACATACTAATATTTCATTTCTGTATCTTTTCGCTGGTTATTACCAACTCTCGACATTCTCGAAAATTCTCTAATCAGTCTTTCCTCTATTCGTGGCTTTTAACGCAATCATCCCCTCTTTCTGAATTTTAACGATATGAAGTTTTAAGGAGAGGAGAACATCTTCTCTCTCTTTTCTCTCTCCCTTTTACTCCTTTACACTTAACACCACGTT
Organism: Dermolepida albohirtum; assembly: GCA_031893035.1. Classification (NCBI taxonomy): domain Eukaryota; kingdom Metazoa; phylum Arthropoda; class Insecta; order Coleoptera; family Scarabaeidae; genus Dermolepida; species Dermolepida albohirtum. Next base: position 16,996 of record JAVIWB010001724.1, read on the forward strand.
CATTGATTCTTTTTTGTTTAACTAACCTGCCTTATTAGCCTTCACTGTAAGGTCGATAAAACATTTAATCCCGCTTTATTCAAATTCAATCAATGTTGACAGAAATGCATCAAACCATTCCTAATATAATAAGCCTGATTATAAATTCTAAGTTGGGACTCTTAAATGGCGTAAGATGGGAAACTTGTAATCACTTAGAACGCTAACGTTGGAAAGAGGAAGCAACTCGTGCGCCATCTTTTTTTATTAATGCATGCTAATACCATAGCCATATAATTACAAAACCACCGGGAATAATATCAATCAATACGAAGAGAACAATTACATGATTTGATTAATTAAATTCTATTAAACCAAAGTATTATGTAATCGATAAATTAAAATCAGTCGTATTGATTATGATTTACGTCAGACAGATACTGATACTGTTGAAAATATTTTACGTATATACGTATTCTACAACATATATAGGTGGAATTTTATGTTTGTAACTCTCTCTCTCTCTCTCTCTCTCTCTCTCTCTCTATATATATATATATATATATATATATATATATATATATATATGTATATTGCAGTCTATTGCAATCTAATATAATGAAAGTCAAGTGTCGCACAGATTAATTCTTTATCACATTCATATATTTTTTGTTTTTTATTATGCACCTCGTATATTAGTTCTTTTAAAGCCTAGCACTTTTCGAAAAAAGGTTTTCCTTTTTTTTAAGATTTTACACGGAAAATAGTTTAGTTTGAGATGCAAGTTATTTGAGGAACATGCTCTTAACTTTACCTATCACTGACGCTAGTACAATAGTTTACGGTTTTGTGTGTTAGTATATAGTATGGCAAATCACATTTTAATGATTTTTAAATTAGTCTAGTTTTTTCTAAGAAAAAGGTAATAATTAGTAACATGATTAAGATGTTGTACATGGTACTGTTTCAGAACTCCTGATGATGCTATAAATTTATAGCGAAATATAAAGTATAAAACAAAAGATTGGTTTTTCATTTTCCTAACAGTGACCGAATACCCGACGATCATTATTATTTTTTGGATTATCATATACCCGGTCGACCAAAGCACTTCTAACAATTTTTATATATATATATATATATATATATATATATATATATCATTGCGAGCCTTAAATTATAGTAATAATGAATATAATAATTATGGTGTTACAAGGACCTTAATACAACGTATCGACTAGCAACTCTATTAAACATACAACTTTATAATTACATAAAGATGCTACTTCCTTTATGTTATAATTTTCTGGGCGATTCATATTACGAAAGAAGATACACATATATAAATACCCCTTTTATTTAAATAACTGACAGATAAAATATTTCGCGTTCAACGAGAATCAGAATCGTTTCAGATATTTCTTATAACTGATAACTGGTCGATTCGTTTGACCCAATTTTCGATGACTCGGCCACACAATTCGACCGAAACGGCTGCTATTTCGCGTTCAATGTTGGCTCTGAGCTCTTCCAACGTTGTCAGCTTGTTGGCATAGACTAATGACTTGACGTAGCCCCAAAGAAAAAAGCCTAGAGGCACGAACGAGGCGGCCAATCGACTGGTCCATTTCTTGAGGTAACATGCTCATCAAACTTACTCTTCAATAAATCGATTGTAACGTGTGCTGTGTGGCTTGTGGCACCGTCCTGCTGAAACCACATGTTGTCCAAGTCTATATCTTCCAATTCGGGCTCAAAATAATCGGTAATCATGGCGCGATAACGATTACCATTCACAGTAACGTGACGATCATTATCGTCGACGAAAAAATATGGCCCTATGAGGCCGCCGGCATGCAAACCGCACTAAACAGTTATTTTTTGTGGATGAAGTGGTGTTTCATGAAGCACATCTGGATTTTCACCCGACCAATAACGCATATTTTGCTTATTGACGAACCCATTGAGCCAAAAATGAGCTTCGTCACTGAAAATGATTTTGCGATGAAATTGATCATCTTAGCGCATCTTTTCCAGAGCCTAATCGGAGAACGTACGTCGCTTTAAATGGTCCATCGGCTTCAATTCTTGAGCCAGCTTGATCTTGTATGGGTGTAAACCAAGATCCTTACGCAAAATTCGCCGTAAAGTGGTCTGGGCGATGCCCAACTCTTGAGAACGCCGTGGAATTAACTGATTTGGAACATTTGCTGCGGACGTTTCAACGGCAGCGATATTTTCGACACTTCGACCAACCCGTTGTCTCACTGGCACGGCAACATCACACATAGAATATGTAGACTCAAATTTTTGCACTAAACTTGTTACTGCCTGTCTACTAGGGCGAGAATTACTACCGAAAATCGGAGTTAACGCTCTTAAAGTAGCGGTCACCGACTCCGAATTTCTGTAGTAAATTTTTATAATTTGCAGACGTTGTTCATTCAAGTAGTTTACCATGATGAAAATGTTAAGTTTACTGAATAAATTGACAGTGACAGTTCGATGATTAGTGAAAGGGTGCGTTCACAAATTGAATTAAAAGTTGTCAAGTCCTTATTAGAAAACCCTTTATATATACGAGGTCTGATCAAAAAATAACCGTTATTTTCAAATTTCGTGAGTTACGTATGTTCGATTTTCGCATTTTTTTCTGTTATGTTGGTACACATGTCTGTTATATATGTTGGAAATATCAGCCATTTTAGATTGTCAGTTTGTTTTTGACAGATAAAAAGGTTAGTCTTGTTTTTGTGTGCTCTTCGATTTTTTACTTTTCGAAAAAAGGATCAAAGAATATGTATTAAATTTTGCGTTAAAAACGGAATAAAGTGCTCCAAGGCACTTGAAGTGTTGACTGTGGCATTCGGCGAGTCCACTTTGTCTCAAAAAAGTGTTTATAAGTGGTACAAGCGCTTTACAGAAGGCCAAGAAAATGCACGCCAAGTTCGATCAAATGTGTAAGTTTTACTCACTATTTTCTTCGATTATAATGGCGTGGTGCATCATGAGTTCTTGCCAACAGGTCGTACGGTTAATAAGGAATACTACGAGGAAGTTATGCAATGTTTGCGTGAAGCAATACGGCTCAATCGATCGGAACTGTGGAAAAAACAATCATGGATTTTGCACCATGATAACGCACCAGCTCATACATCGATGCTTGTGCGTGAGTTTTTGGCCAAAAACAAAACCGTTATCATGCCTCAACCACCAAAACTGAAGACACCGATGAAAGAAAAGCGTTTTGCTACGATTGAGGAGATAAAAGAAAAATCGAAACAGGAGCTGTTGGCGATACCAAAAAGCGTGTTTCAGGAGTGTTTCGAGGATTGGCAAAAACGCTGGCATAAGTGTATTATATCTGAGGGGGATTACTTTGAAGGGTACAAGATAGTTATTGATGAATGAATAAATACTTTTTGAAAAAATTGAAAATAAGGGTTATTTTTTGATCAGACCTCGTATATATGAAAGTATATTCCCCATTTATTAGTATATACAGTTTTCTATTCAACTACAGGTTACCTCCGCTTCGGGCGTCCTTTTCCCCAATGCGCGCTCGCAATTATTCACTCTCGAATAAATTTATACGATGCTTATCTATCTCTACTTGTAGGGACCGCTATATAAAGGCTGTTTCAAATTTCGCGGTTTTTTTAAAGAATAAATAAAACATATAATTTCCATTCACTTTTAAAAGCTTTTTATTGGTAATAGTACCAGTTATGACATTTATATGCGAAAAATAATATCTGCTAAATGGCCTCCTCTTGCAGCTCCACAGACGTCCACTCTTTTGTTAAAATTTTCAATATTTCAATGAATCTGGCGAGGTGGCTGTCATTCGGTGCCTGAGTCGCGCTTAACCTTGGCTGGGACTGTGGCATTTGCGGAGGCGTATTCTGAGATTGCCGACTCGTTCTTTGTTTAATATGTTAATCCTGAGCGGGATGACCGCAAGAAATCTTCAATTAACGAAATATCTGAACGTGGAAAGAAGTTAAGCGTTCTATTGTCAGGAACTAGCACTAGCACTGATACTGTCGCTGTATTTATACATCGACATTGTACCGCTGCAGCACCTATCTTTAATTAACTAAAGAGAAAAAAGAGACGCTCTGACACTATTTTCAGGCAAATGCCGGAGGACTGTTTGTGTTTGGCTCTTTCAATTCCGGAATTCACCCGATGTGTTAACGTGCGAGTTGTTAGATTGACTATGAAACCAACTGAGTATAACTCATTCAGCTTGTATAATAGGGATCAATGCGGCGACTGTTATCACACACTGTCACTAATCAGTCACTCTCATTACTCATAACAGTTCAGTAATTTACCCGTTGTATCGACGTACAGGTTGCCAGAATAACTATGTGATTAACTGAGTATAAATATTGTTGATCCAAATAGTTAAAAACAACTGCAATCGCTGAATATTATGAAATCAGCGAACTAATCGAGCACAACTCGTGTTAGTCTCTAGAGCACACACTTGCCACTTGACACTTACTTCTTGTTAAAATTCTGCTATTATTTAATTACCCATTTCTGGGACGCATTCTAAACACAAAGGGAATATTCTCTTCTGACCACCTGGCCTATTACTTCTAAGTGCATATCGTAAACTTTGACAATATACTTAATACATTGTTACGGTTCATTTTTCCACTTAGAACGTATTTCCGTATTTCGTATATTTATTAAGAAGCCCGCCGTCTTTAGATATAGGAACGCCTATGGATATGGATAAATATGTGTGTTGAAATATATATATATATATATATATATATATATATATATATATATATCATATTCATTTTAAATTTTTAAGTCGATTTAGCAAAATATTTATTCGTTTCCTATGCGTGAATATATTTATGCGTGCGATTTTCGAAGACCTTGATCTTGTTTGTGTGGTTTAAGTCTTTTCTTTTGGACTGCAGCTATTTGCACTCGCAAGTACAAAGCACCCCTTTACGTCTTCCCCATCTCTAGGCCGGTACTGTGCGATATATTATAGGCATTCGTTCAACAGCTTTGCAATAGGACGAATGGTACCTGTTTACCCGACTCTAGCTCTAAATTAATGAGCGATATATACTTACATAGTTGGTTGAACCATTAATTATTAATTAGTGATTTCCAAAAGCCCGTTAACATCTCCGGGTATGTTTCTGCATAATTAAGTATTTATATGTACAATCCCTTATTGGTAACAGTTGTTCTAGGGCTTCTATTACCGCCGTTATTTTCTTGCTACCGTTTGTTCTACTGGGATCGTCCCATTGCTACCGTTTCCCTATATTCTATGCCGTTTTATCGCTGGTTCCACTTAGGGTGCCATTCGTTGGTGGCGAGGTGATTCCTGACGTCCAGGGTTATCCCGGAGACGTGGAAGACGATAAGTAGAAACTAGAATTGTATTTTACTTCGTTTTAACATCGATCGGGAGAATATATACCCAAAATTATGTGTTAACAATCTTAGTTTAATAACCTGAACACTAGTAGTTCTTTTTTGTCTTGTGAAATATAATTATATATATATATATTTTAGTTGGCTACAGCTTTAATCTCAATTCAAACAAATAGAGAAGCTAATTTGTTAGTCAATTTATCTTGTGAAATATAATTATATATTTTAGTTAGCTTTAATCTCAATTTAATCAAATATAGTAGTGCAACTGTTAATCAGCTAAGAACAAAAGCATTTAATTACATCAGTATCGGTTAATCCGACCCCTGTGAACTCAATATATATACATATATCGAGGGTTTTGCAATTATAATAACATCTTGTTATTATTATTAACATTATTGTTTTTTTACTAATATTATTGGCTAATATTATATATATATATTCTTTCAATTTATTAATATCGTAGTCATAATTGTTTTTTTTTTCTTTGCTACGATTTCCTTTTCAAATCGTTATCTTTATAAATAAAGGCTGATCTGGTATATACCGGGTGTTTTTTTGGTTTTGCGTTTACCTAAACTGTGGGGAATCTGAGGCAGTTCAGCAGACTAATAGAGCTACGGCCTGTTGAAAACTTAATGTTCATATACATCTGCTATAATTTTGCTTTCGGTGCCCCTTTTATAAAAATAGAACTCCAACTAAGTAGCTTGCGGACTACGACCTCCGCGACAGCTAGCTAGCATTCGTTCTGTTACTGTCCAGAGAAACCAAAGCTCCCCCGAGCGGTCGTTCACGACCTGCAGCATCCTTGCTGTTGTACGACCAGTACGTAGCAAATATATAACTAAACTATAAAACTTTTGGAATACATTAAGGAAAATACATAATAGATCTAATTACTATGAATAAAAGTACGGGATTATATCAAATAAATATTCTTTTCAAATTGAGCTGACAATTACAAAACAACATATAATATAAGGACAATAAATATCAATGAAACATTTCCTGGATTACATGTAGGGAAAGTACAAATAGATATACTTAATATATTATAGGCACAATAAGTGTCCCTAAAAGGAATATGAGCTTTATTTAAAGGATTTTTATTTATTACTCTTTCTTAAAATTGAACCCATAATATAAATATAAGTGCATTCCGACTATATAATGCCTTTATATCTCTTGTATAATTAGATCCTTTCTGAAAACATTAAAAATATATTAACTATTTTCCCTTAATATATTATTAATGTTGTCAGAAAGGATCTAATGATACATATATAAATTTGTCGAATGCCGACAACCTTGTTTTACTGCACATACATATAGTATTAATAAATTTTGTCTTTAAATGATATTGGTTGATGTATAAGTGTTATAATTGAATTTTAAAGATTCCGAATTTAAAAAGTCTGTTACTTACTTGTTTAAACTTAATTTCAAATCAACTAAAAACGCAATTTTATATATTTCTTGTTAAGATATTCAATCAGCTGTTATTTGTAAATCACAGTAAGAAGTTTTGGCTATGTAACACAAAGATATGTATATAGAAGCATTTATTGATTATACAACCCAGAGAACTGAATTATTTCAGGCAGCAAACCTTTGAGTAACAAAGATTGCTTAATTGTATTTATTATTACCATATTTGTAAATGTTATATTATTTGGATTACTGTATCTAATATTAATGTATTTATAATTTAGCATGATTCTTTGATAAACTTTAAGTTATTAAAACTTATTGTTTTATGTGCTTCATTTAAAATTATATTAAGCTAGAGAAAAGCCATTAAATAAAGAATTTTACAAAGTCTATGATTATTAATTAATTATGATTAATATTAATTTCAATTTAATTTAATGATGATTATGATTATTAATTAATTATTAAGTATTAATTAATTAATACTTAAATTTTGAAAAGATATCTTATGTTTTTCAATTTTGCTGTATAAAAAACAAAGAATTCAGATTTCGAGATTTTGTAAGAACTCATAGATTAAGAGTTATTCCTTGAGTGAGATATGTAGGTCTAGCAAAATTATGTATATATGTACATATATAATGGTAGATGTTATTCCAATAATTAAGGATCGGTGGCGCTTAACTATAAATAATTAAAAATATAATAATAATCAGAGAATTAACAGTTGAGTTGCCTCAACATTATAGCACTTTTCACATACCGTTTAATAAAGGAAATAGTTCTTGTCAAAATGTCATGAAATCAACCGCTATTTCTCAAGTAGTCTATTTTCTCGACAATATATACATATATGTGCGAATGTGGGTCATTTCATTTAAGTGCAAAAATAGCTATTCTACGAGTTCAGTACAAAAAGTATGATTTAGACAACCCGTCACCTAATTTGTACCTGTCGGTTACCCTAATTTTATCAGAAATATAACGTAGAAATAAACAACAAAATGAAATAACTGTAGTTTTTTTATTTAACACACTAATATATAGAAGTGAATTGATACGCTTAACAAAAAATTTATTTTACATGTAAGTACAAAAATTTTAAATTTAGTACAATTATTATAAATATAAAATTTTGAAAAAGGAACATATGTGCATATTTCATGTACCCAATTTAAACACTGACTACACATAATAATGTCATTTATTCTATACATATTGCAGACCTTGCAATACCATTCCATTTGGTCAACATCAATTACCACGTGTTTTTGTTATATTGTTCAATTTGACGTTCCTCTGTTTGTTTTCTGTGTAGAAATTTTTCGTTTAACTGCGTTTCTTTCGTACATCAATTTACACTTGTTTATTGTAGAACTTCGTTTTGTATGCTACTGAAGTTCCTGTCATTCATCATTCAACAGTTTAAATACATTTATTATACCTCCAAAAATTTGAGATAAGAACAATGTGCAATGGTTGTAACTGACGCTATATGTCCTTGTAACTGCAATGTACTAAAACCATTTTCTCGAGCCATATCCAGAGTAGCTAAGTTTCTGAAGTGTGTAATGTAAGCACCTAGAACCCATATATTATTACATTGTTTAGCAGATTTAGTAATGTCGATAAAATATTCGAACCATATTAATAATATATCCAAATAAATATAAACAGTTTCTGAAATTTGAACCCATTACTCTGGTGGTGCTCCTATAGAAAGATCGAATATAACCCTTTTCCTTTTGAAAATTGGCATGAGTGCGACAAAATGGCCAGCAGCATTCTTGCATGCAACTAGTATCGCATTAACACTTCGTTCATCGCTTAATCCTGTTTCATTAGCGTTAAAAGCTTTTGTTGTATCTAGCTGATGTTCCTGAACAAATCTTTCTAATAGTTTAAAGAAACCACAGACAATGTTTCGGTTAAAGCACTGCGATAGAAAAGTAGGTTTAGGCACTCCTAATATATGCTTGATATGTTGTTGTGTAAAGCCGAAGTAGCACTTCTTACTTCTCATTTTTATGTTGTTACTGAAATTGTATTTCAACTAATACTTCTCGGATAGTTCATAGACTGTTTTTCAAATATCTATAACTTATACTATAAAAGCTCTGCTGCTCTGCATGCCAAAGTGCAATATCGGCCTAATCGTCTCTCTTCTTTATTAGCCCTAATATTTTTAGTCTATATATGTGTTTTTAGTGTAGTATAAACCATATTTTCAAAATCTATTAATTCGTAAAGTTTCTTTCATATAATTTTCGCTCCGCTGCTGATACTTCTTCCGTTTTTCAGAATTAGTCTGAAATACAGTGGTTTTCCTAAATTGTACAGTACATACCTTAAAATGTACCGGTATAAACTGAGAACGTTTAAGTGATACAATTTATGAAACAACTAGCATTTACAAGTAGTCCAAGAGAAATCAGCATTCAGTTTAAAAGTATACTGAAAACTCTTCCCGATCCTATGTAGTAAAAAAATGACGAAATAATATTATCTCAGTGATTAAATTATTATTGTATTAGAATGTGTGTAAATGCTTACTTTGACTAGGCGTATATCAAAGAAATGTATAAAATTTTTAACTTGTATTCTGTACACTAAAGTATAGTGTTAAAATGAACTTTCGTATGCAACTAAATGATGTTAAAGTTTAGTGTCGGGAAACTATTGGAGTTGTAAGGGGGTACACTATTGGTTACTCGTCCCTATTGTCTCACGTTTAGGTTTATATGGAAACTGGTCTTGAATAGATAATTTTTTGTATAAATGATTTTATCTAAAGTACTGAAAACTATATTATCCTTTTTGATGGCAAAGTTGCATTTGTGGCCACTGAAATTATTTTCCCCACTGATGTTAAATAAAAAATTCGATCCTAAAGTATATGTATGTTATTGTGTAAAATATGCTAAATTGCTTAGGAATATCCCTGTAAGAAAAATATTTGTCATCTAGAATTTAAATTGATATCCAAGACTACAATTTTATGGTAGTTGTAAGCAAACTTAGCACGTTTTACGTATCATGTATTTGAAATATTATATAATCATAAACTTGAACATGATAATTCAAATGAAAATATTACTGTATCATTATGCACTACTCTAATAATTTTCTTGACACTTTCTTAGTACTGATTTTCACTAAGGGTGTAAAGCAAGAATTGACCATTATTTATTTACCAACAAACAAGTAGACTTTCTATTGTAGATTTAATCTGTGACACCTGGTATAAATAAGCAATTAAATCCGAAAAGGAAAACAGAGGAAAGAGGCATTAACTACTGGTTTACTTAGTAGATTCGAAATATAGATTAATGTTAGTTTCATACATTTTCGGAAATGCCTTCTAAAATATAATTTGATGTTATGTTTGACATTGATTTATTTAACATCGATAGAAACTTAGACGGATTGTTATTTTATGCAACTTAATTCTACAACTGGATCTCCAAAATAGCCCATTCTATAAAGCATGCAATTTCCGTTAAGAGGATTGTTCTAAAAGTGTAACTTTTTTCTATGGAATAAATTCATTCACGATTTCACATTCATTGAATAAGGGTTAAGTAGAACGAATTTTTAAAAAATTTTCGTTATGTGAATTTTCTTTTTCCTTACAGCAAGAATTAAAAAAGAATTTCAAATGCTACCAATTTCATCTTTATTAACGGAGGAAAACACATAATAAATCGAACTATATTATTTTTTTCACCCTATTATTTGGAATTGACGTACTTAATCTTGAAACATAACCAAGTTTCCTTAGATATAATCTTAATATGTAACGATTCAATATTCGCAGATATTTATCTCTAAGTACGTCTTAATCATTTTAATGCTATTAAATATATTATCTTTAGGGCAAGTTGTTATTAAAGTAATTTATTTTAATCACATGAAGCGTGTATTGAATAGAAACAAAATTATTACAATTAATAATACACACACTTAATAACATTAGGAGTTTATTAAAAGTTTACATTAGTGAACAATAATATTGTTTACAAAATTAGCGAAAAGAAATTATCTTTTTTACAAAAGAATCATGTCATATTTAATACGATATTCATATTACTTCAAAACAAAGAAATAAAATAATAAATAAGTTCAATATAGTAGTAGTCTGTAAAACAAATAAGGCATTTGGGAAAGCATATTCGGCCAAATTTTAAACGGGACATGGTTGAAGGATAGTATCTAAAAACGCTACAATGATGTACATAAAAATATGGGGTGAAAATGAGAAATGAAGCAAGACGTATTGAGTATGGAACTCGTGTGTAAAAAGCTTCGACTCAGACATACATTTCCGCCTACCTAGTATTCAAAAATATCTAGCAAAGTTCGATAGTTCTAACTTATTATCTCCATTCCTTCTGTTTCATAATGAAGGTAAGATCTAATATCTTATTTACTACTATGTTTTTGACCAGAACATTTATATTTTTGAAAAGACTTTAAAGTGAAGGGTGAGTCTAATATTACAATTTTACATTTAACAATTACAGGTTTCATACAAAATTCTAAGGCTTCTTAAATAACATATAGCTCGAAAATAAAGAGTAATGCTCAATAAATTCATAATAATCTTTCTCTGTAAAAAAAAATACATCTGTATGGAAAAACCAGAACCAAGAGTATCTACATTAGACAGTATTATATATAAAACGTCTAATAATAATAATAAAAACAAATAACGACTTAAATTCATCCAAATTAATGGAATATAACAATTTATGCTGTCAAAACAAGAACCGGCAGTATACTATTTTCTTTGCTCAAATATACAGAAACTTGAATATTTATACTGTTTAAATAAATTTGTTTCTCAGAAAAAATTATCACACAATTTTGGGTGGACAGGGTCATTACAAATCTCTTCTCCGTTTTCCTCTAGTACCTAAATTGTCTCGTACTAGGCTGTATACCAAGTCTGCATAAAGAAGAGACTGTGTATCCAACGCCATTAACCTTTTAAGACATTATGAAAGATTACACGAAGTCATTTAATAATATAATAAGTAAAGATGTTTACTTCTCGCAGAAGGATGGCACAATAACGTACAAGTATTATGTCACTCAACTACCCATATTTAAATATCCATGTATCGTGCATAGGCAAAAGGACACTCAAAGTCAATTCATAGAGCTAAAGGACTCGTTTGAAATTCATTATAATGTCGACCTCTTTTCACAAGTTAAAATAATAAAGGTTTGTTTCTCGATTACATCCCAGAAAGTGGTCATAGCAGAAAGAAAATTGGAAATTTCTCGCATAATGGCAAACATATTAACAGATTTGAAATTAACATAAAAATGTATCTTTAAAAAAGTCTTTTATTTCTAATGATTAGAAATAGTAAAATTTATAGAAGAATAAGTAAAGAAGTTATAATACTTGTACCGTGTACCGTCTCAGGCCCAGAACTAACTGTAATCTTGATTTCTCTTTTGACAAGCGTTAAATTTGCACGCTAATCCGAGGTAATTTAGTCACGAATTATCTGATTAGGAAAACTGTCTGGCTTGTCGCTTCTGTTAGCATCTCCTTTATACATTTAGAATTTCCATTCTAAGTTACCTACAATCGTATTCACATAAATTATATAATTAATCCACGCTACCTAATCTTTCATTCATCTCTTTTTCTAGGAATATATAAAAAAATATGTTTAAAAACATAATTTGTTTAAGCTACTTTCTAATACTTATTTTTTTGTAGCTTTGTTTCAACGTAAACCAATATCAAAGATTAGAAGTTAATTACACTGAGCGCGGACACTTAGAATCAGATACCCTACCATTAGTAGTACGCGAATTTACTTGTGTTTCTTTCTTTTGTAAGTATAACGTTATAATTTCTTCTACAGATATCGATAAACCATTACTGTTATACCTACCCCTATGTGTGCATGTACATATATCTCACTTGAACAACCGAATATTATAGACCATTAGTTTATAAAGAATACAAGATACTTTAATTAAAATGAATTTGTAGAAAAGTGTATATTATACAAAATTTTTAAAACCTATACCGGAGTACTATTTCATGTTTTAAAAGATTATTAGCAACGAAAGCTAGTAATATAAAATAAAATTATAATTTCAAAATTAATAGTTTATGTTTTTTATAATATTGTAAATTAAATGCATTCAATTTCGCCATCTGTGATAAATTGTTAACACAATTAATGGATAAAACGATATTCGTTAAAATATATTTCATGTTATTTATCTAATGAAATAAATTAATAGTATATAGTAATGTAATAGAAGCAAAGCAGTAATAATTGATATAGGGTTTGTAATTGTAAGCCTAATTGTTTAAATAGATACTTTTATTTTTTGTATTTTTTAAGTAAAATAAAAATAAAATATCAAAATTTTAAATACAATAAATTGTTACATCAGCCCAGGTCCTTGTATTTTTTATATAATTTCCAATATCATCATTAAGTGCTCATCAAAATATGAGGATATTTAGATACTGAATGGAAGATTCGGTTGCAAATGGCTCAAAAGTAGGTACAGTAGAACAAGGATCTGTAACAGGTTGAGGTGAGAATGTTATTTTTTAGAAAAAATAGAAACAAGCTACTATAAATTTATGAAATAATAACAGTACCAGTACATATATGAATTAATATTCTCCGCATCATTTATAGTTGGCGATCGAGTCAGGGAGTGCGCCTTATTTCATTGTTGTATTCTTGATAATATAGGTATTTTCTTATTTGATTTCTTTTTGATTAGAAACCATTTTCATATGTTAACTATTATCAAAGCATTTATTTCTTTATTAGATTTGAAGGAATTTAAAATTGATACACATTCCTTCGAGGAACCGACTATGAAAGCTAAGTCAATACGATTATGATATTTATAAAAAGAGAATTGTTACAAAAATACAAACGTACGGACCAGAATTAAAATCTACTGTAAAGACGAAACATTATTAATGACAGCTTAAATGCATTCAATATTTATTGTATTGTATTATTACACCAGAGCATATCAAGCACGATAAAGTAAATAAAGGAAAGCTATTCAAAGAGTTACAGCATCTAATGAAAGATATGACGATATTACGAAACTACTCTATTTACAACATAGACGAAATAAACTAATGCAGAATATATATATATATATATATATATATATATATATATATATAACGTTACGATGCCAAGGGATTAACAATTTACCGTTACATCAAGACTGAAAATAACAGAAAATCTTGAAGAAAAGATTGAAATAATTACACGTTAAGAAAATAAGTTGAATAAGAGGAATAATAAGAAATAAAAGAAATATTGCGGCAAATAAAAAAGGAATATTGCTGGTATTATCTGAAGAATAAATTATATTAAATAATTGATAGGAAACCATAAGAAGTTCCTTAAGAACTAACAGACCAAAGATCATTAATTATCGCGACTAATGAAATTAGCTATTCTGATATATGAAACTATGAATCATTCCACAATATGAATAATTCGATGAGAATTATTAGATCTACATTGCAATGACACATGTTATCAAGAACACGTTCAAAAGTATAAAGAAAAAGTAGGCCAGTTATACAACAAAATTTCGCAAAAGCAAAGAAAACAAATGACGTAAGAAAAGGAAAACATCTTACAATAGTATAGAAATACATTTTAAATTTTCATATTATACCAAAAGAGAAATATATTGGGGACTATTACTATAACAAAAATAATTAATAATGGAACTGGTAGTAAAAAATTTGAAAATATATTTATTAAAATATCACTCAAATGTACTAAAATTAGAATTTGTTACAGAATATTCATCACCAGAGCTTCAGATCAAATTACGGAAATTATTCTAGCAAAATTACTACGTCAACTGGAATTGGCACACGATACCGAAGATTAATATGAATTAATAATTACAAAAATTTTATTTGCAAGTCTGGGAAATATGTCAAAAACAGAAATAAATTAATACTTGCCTCATAAAATCATATAGTTGACAATGAGAACAAAAATAATCGAAGAATATATAAAATTATTAACATTAAAAACATGAAGAAAACGAAATAAATTTCATTGGCAATTTAGTCAAAGCAATCGCCGAGAAAAAAATACATCAAATTCGGAGAAACATGCAAAAAGCTTTCAGAAACCAGTTAGATAAATTATAAAACATAACTATTAAATTTAACAGAAGTATAAATATAATGGTAGAAAAATCAAGAAAAAATATCAAACCCGGTAGAAAAAACAAGAACTTTCGCAATGTATTAACTTAAAACGTTTCTATAACACAAAATGGAATACTATATTCAATGGTCATACCATAATTATTTTCAAGTTAAATAAAAGAATCACACGAATAAAAACGAAAAATTTCCTTTTGAATTAATAATAACAAAAATATATCAAATTGTATCAAAACTAGAAGTTAAAGTAATCTAATTTTGTATTCGTATTTATAACACTAATATTTAGTACATCATTTCGTCTAAGTGTTTTGTTAATGTATGTAGAAAAACTCTATAAAAAAATCACATCACGAAATCAACTTGTGTTAAATAAAGATAAAACATTCAATATATTGAAAAAGTTACTTCAGCAAATATCTAATCATGAATTACAAAATTATTTATTAACAAAATCTTCTTTTGTGATATTCATATTTTAAATATCACAAATTTATGGGAAGTTAATTTGAATAAAAATTAATTAAAAAATGACAAAGAAATAAAGAGGAGAATAAATAAAATAAAAAGAACTTACGTACTTTAAACTTACATAGTTTGAAGATTTAGTATTCCAAAAATACAAAATTTCAGCATGTATTTAAATTAAATCATTGGTTGTAAAATTAAGGCAGAGCATCAAAAGCAAACATTTAAATACAATAAATCAATCATAAAAAGGTAATGCGTATTGTTATATAATACGAGTATATTGTCTGATTACAATTTTTTCTTAAATTTTGTGATATGTAATCACAATCAAATCTGGTGAATATTTTTGACATTATAGAATGTTAGCTGTAAAAGTAGGATTTACACATATATTATTGTATTATATTATTATTATTATTATTATTATTATTATATTGTATTATTTATGTACCTCTCATCAAAAATATTAACCCAAAAGAGGTTGTTATAATAACAATAACAGTGAAGCTTTAACTGGTTTATATTAAATGCTGAAAATTAATACAATTTATTTTGAATTAATCTTGTTAGCAAAATGTACATTAAATTATTTTTTTTGCAATTCCATATATAAAACAAATTACTAAATTAATTCTTTTAAATTTAAAAAAGATTTAAGTTATCGTAATGAAGAATTTATTTGTGAGAGTACATAGTATGTATATTGGTTTATTTTCAAGTAAATTCTAACCTCTAAAGGTAAATGTAATAGTAATATTACAACGAAAATAAATAGAAGGAACTGTAGTGAAGAATTTATTTGTGACAGCTCATGACATGTATAATACTATATATAATATTATTACATATTTTTAAAGTTAAAAACAGTTGTAATATCTTTTGTTTCAAAATAAATTAATGTACATCTATAGTTCAATAAGTATTACACAATCATAATGTTAAATATAAATAAATAACAAATAAATGTCTATTCACTAGAATAATCATAGGAGGTACTAGAATCTTCTACATTTATAGCAAATTCTTCTAAATTTTCTCTTATTCTATCCATATCCAACATTTTTGTTTAAATACCTTTGACATCATCAATTGCATTTATACAATTTTGTTTAGTAACATTATGAATGGCAACATGAAGTAAATTTTGAAAGTCGTTCAATTTAATTGAAGTATTATTTACAGCTACTTCTCCTTTTACTTGGGCCCAAATTAGCTCTATAGGATTAAACTCATAGCGATGTGGAGGAAGTCAAAAACTGTTTTGTTTTTGGATTTAGCAAGCTTATCTACTATGTACTTGTCATATTTTGATTTATGTTGTTTTACTAAATTCAACAATTCCACTTTTAGCATATTAGAATCAAATCTAATACTATTTTTAGTAAGCCATTCTTGAACATCACATTTCTTCGTTGATGAATACATTTTTTCCAATTTTCTAGAATGGCAGGAAGCATTGTGCATAACTGACATAATTAATTTCCAAGTGAAACAAAATTTTTCCAAATCAATTTTCAAACAATTATGCACTCATCTCGTCATGGTAATTACCTAAGAGTAGGCTATTCTCAAGAAAATCAGTCTTACAACCAATATATAATAATATCAACCGTCCTTTTTTCATTAGGATTTTTCAGACATGGTGACACCCTCATTGAAAGTTTGCCGTGCACATTTAATGCTTTCATGGATCCAAATTTTTTATGTTGTATGGCCTTCATTTACCCATGTTTAATCGAGAAAATAAAATTTTTCTACTTTCTGTTCTAAATTGGTTTAGTCTAGACGAATGTTGTCTTCTGCATATAATTATATCATCTTTTTCTTTTAAGTAGCTATTCCTAGCTTTTTTTCTTATAACTAAAAGTTAACATTGGCAAAAATTGCACACAGGAGTTTATTAAATATCTTACCGAAAATTTATCTCTTTCAATAACCTATATTAATGTGTGCCTTGTAAACTACAGTATATCGTAATTGCACTATTTTCAAAATTTTGTTTAATGCAGAGATCTAATTTTTAAGAAAAATGAATGGCTTGTGCTTCTTATAAATACGTTCGCGTTATCATCTACACGATCTAATATAATTCTCTTTCTTTTATAAGACTTTAGATCCTAAAATACTTATTTAGTGTGGTCTTGTAAAATATTATATACACTAGCTCTTGCCATTCCTGTTTATATATATATATATATATATATATATATATATATATATATATATTTATAAATATATATATATTAATAAACATTTTTAAATAAATCTAAGCATTATTTTACTTCTATAGCAATGTTACTAACTGTTTCAACAGTTGACAGAAAAGCTTGTGTTTTGGTGCAATTCTGGTACTGTAGTTTATATATCTGTCAATGTCGACTGCTTATCAGTCACGTTTAAATGACTTTTCTTTCGCTTTCTTAATAGTGACTTCGTCATCCGTACTATTATACGTAACAAATGCACGTCGTGTAAAACTACAAAAAATTATCCTGCTATGAAATTTAGATGTTGTAGTTTACTACTCACCTATACTTTTCAATCTCTTGAGTCATTTACAAAATATAAACACTTGTAATAATAAAATAAGGAGATAATGACAGAAACTATAATATAACCTAAAACTTGTTCAAAACAAACTCATCTGTTACATATTAAACGCTTGTGTAACCAAGGCCTCCACTTCCCAATGTTTATATGTGTTTAACTGATCAGAAAACAATCACGTGCTAATGACGCATATTTGTCTATTTGTTCATTGTCTACTTAGAAGATCCGAGTAATCAATCCGACCATAGATTTGCCCATGCAAGGAAGACAAATCGGACAGAACACATCTCGCCTTCAAGGAAGCTATGAAAAAAATGTTCAATAAGAATTCACTGGAAAAGCCTTCATAAGGATAGACGCGGTAATTTCTGAGACAAGAATGCTTCCAAAATTGCCGTTGTACACACTCTATAGCTCTTTTGGACTTAGTATCAAGGATTCCACCTATTGAGCCATACCTAATCTCGTGAGCTTTATAAGATTTTCAATATGGATATATTAATAAAGTGCCTAACATTTCGCAATATGAAGCCCATTATTCTATATGCCAATGACACAACGTTAGTAACATGGATATTAAAAGATAACTCAATAACTAAAGAAAAGAACAGAAGCAAACTCGTACTTATACTCTAATAAAAATTTCTTGCGGGTGTAAAACATAATCTTGCGTTTGGACGTATTTACTTCTAACCTGTTTCTACTAAAGAATTCATAAACACCGGTCAAATTATGCTGTAAATCTTTACAATCAACCTCGGATGCTACAATTGAAAAAATTTGACGTCATCCGCTAACCCAATATATGACAATTAATAGACTCTATCAGATTATTAATGAAAAGTAAAAATAAAAGTGGTACCCCAAATGTAATTGAACCACGAGTAGAAAAAACAATTGAAAGGAACAAGATTTTTGAGGTCTGACTTATACAGAATCTGTCACAATTATTACATGGACTCCCGTAAGGAACATTGCTGTTTATTAGAGGTTTTCTTCATTTTATTTATAAGAGAATGCCATGACTGCTCAACATGCTATATCTAACTATTATTATGTTTGTGAAAGGTTTGAAATATGAAGTAATTTGTTCAGTTAAACTTCTTATATGCGGTATTTTTTATAAACAATGTTGGTAGTCAATAGCATCTTCAATAGGGCCGTCAAAAAAGTCGGAACTATAAACTAATTTCCTTAAGATATACTTTAGATAACTGCTCTTAACAAACAAATCAAATGCAATTTTAAAATTGTTTAATTTGTTATGTAAAAACCTGTCATCACTAATATGTGCGATTCTCTTTTTTAAAGCAATGAAAGTAATAACTATCGATTAGAAGGGTTATTTATGTACTAGTTTACCTGAAACAATTTAAAATTAAACTATTATATTTTGACCTAATAATTCTAGCATCCAAGATTTGTTATTTATTTAGCTTATGGCAAAGTACATATCAAGACAGTCACAAAAGAGATGCGAAAAAGAAGATAATACAAACTTATATATGTATATAAAATGAGGATAGATATATAAAGCTAGACTAGTAAAAATCATACATTCAAATCAAGATTTTGGAGCCCCCGATGTATTTCATTGCGGAAGCTATTAAATGTGTGATGTTAAGTAAAACTACATGAGTTATATATTGATCAATATTCGTGAATACATTGTCTAGTTTACTTCTTCACGAATCTTGAGTTCTTGTGAACTGATTAAACATGTGGTTTCGGTCAAAACTAAATAAAGTATTTATTAAGTCACGTGTTTCTTTGTTGGCAATTGATATGTTGATACTGAAGTCGCTGGCAAGAACAATCTCTTGTAGTGTTGCAGTATTCTAGTAATCAAATTAGAAATAATTTTTAAAAATTGTGTGATATCACTTTGGTGGAAAAGTATATGTGTACATAATATGATGATTGAACTTATTGATGTAAATACAACAGACTTCACAATTCTTTTCTACAGAAAATTTGGTTATATTACAATTTCAATGTACTCGAATGTATATTCATACACCACCATGTTCAAATACGTTTCTGACAAAGTATAATATGATCGTTTACTTTTTTTATTGTGTTATGTGTGTAAATATTACGTACAAATAGCCACATTTCTTATCTACTGCTTTAATCTGGGAAGACTGTTTCTCCGCTGTACTAATCGATAGATTTTGCCTCCCTTTTGTCTTTTCCAATTGGGTCCACTTTACTTGGTTTTTTATTCACCCTCTTTGTTTAACCGATCCTTTCCGTTTATGGGTAATACTGGTGTTTCCACTTTATCATTATCAATTGGCGAAGTTCTCGTTGATTTAGTAGATTTCAGAGCATCTGCGTATAACAGGATTTAGGTGTTCATTTTAGGTTTTTGATCATTTTCGTCTATATTCTGTGTACATCATATCTGTGTTAACATTTTTGGTTAATATTGAAATTACTTAGTTATCATATTCTTAATAGCTTTCACTTATATTGCGTGATTTATAAATTACACTTTATTGAATTTATTTCATTACGACTCTGTGTAGTTGTGTTTTCTTACTTTAGGAGATTACTTCTTTATTTAATTCTCTCGTTAAATTTTTAGCCATTATTTTTGTTTATAGTAAATAATTATTCTCCTAAGAGAACATAAGTAACGCCCTCCAAAATATTTCTTCAGAAATTTCTTATGAGGATGGTTAGGGGAAATATTGGTTTGTTCCTTATTGTCGTCTTTTAATTACTCTGAATAATTTAGACATTTTTTTCTAGTTTTCACTTCATTTTAAGTAGTTTTATAACTAGCTATTTTTTAAGCATGAACTGGTAAATTAGTTATGATGGTCTTCATTTCTCCTATTCTTTTCTTCAAGAAACAGTTTCCTTTTGACATTGGATTCGGATTAGAATTATTAATCACATAAAATTATCCGATTGGGTAAAGCATTTGTTTGGAACATTCAGGGTCTGTTTCACATGCACGTGGCTCAAACCAGCATTTTGGGTTATTGAACTTACCCAACATCATATTTTTTGAATTCCACAAGGAACCTTGGTGGCTTTCTAATCTTGACGTATGATTTAAATTGTAGAGTCCTAGTTCTGAGCTTCATTTTTTCTAGGTCGAACTTACTAGAGGGTAATAGGAATTATGTAAGTCGAACTGCGATTTTCCCAATCACAGATTGAGGTCATTCATTTATTTTGTCTTAATATACCCCCGCTCACCTAACTGCTTAAGAAAATCTCCATCCTATTTGTTAGAAGATAGGTAAATCGGTAATACAGCTATCGATAGGAATAGTTACTCTCGTTTAAGAATTAATTTGTAGCTCACGGCAGGAAGATATTTTTGGACTATTATTTGACATTATAGTGTGACGTCTTAAGCTTCAATTCTTATACAGTTAATATTTTATATTGTCAATTTGCATTTTATACTCACTAATTTTCTTATTTTACATTAAGGATTTAGCAATTTACAGTAGTTTCTTTTTTTTGTAAGTGAGTAGTTTACCTTATACAGGTAATATTTTATATTGTCAATTTGCATGTTATATTCAGCAAGTTCTTATTTTACGTCAAATATTTACCAATATACGGTAGCTTCTTCTTCTTTTGTACATGAATAGTTTACCTTATATACTTGCCGAAATGCGTATACAGAATTACAAAAGTTAATGTGGAAAGGGGTTATATATCAACCTTAGTAATTAAGTTAATCAACCACAGGCTCCATCAAATTCAATACCAACAGTAATTTCAGCTTTAGGTAAAACACATAAATTATATGTAATTTGAATTTGGAATAAGCAATTTTTATTAAGGGTCATTGTGAAAAATTCATGTGAACTATCTATACCTATACTTGGCAATAATTAGATTTGGCTGCTGTGATAGCGGATGATTTTTTTTCTATCTGATAAATAATATATTTAGAATACTTGTTTTTTTTTTTTACAAAAAAAAACTAAAGGAAACCTTTTGCTTCGGCTTTCAGTGAAACAAAACTGTGGCGTATTTTGTATCTGTATGTACAGATACCTCCTAACTCTCTGACATTTTGAGCTAGTTTTAGCCCTGGACATCAAGTAAAGTATTGTTTGAGGTTGGAGCATGGGCGTTTAGTTTACATCAGTTTTAGTCGATAGGGGCGCAACAAGAGCGTTATTTACAGTTTCGTCTATTTATAATTTGTTGTTTGTAGATTCAATGACGTCTGCTTATATATCTTCTATTATTTGTTGTATTTATATAAGTTTCGTTTTTTAATAATATTTTCCTTTCTCTCACAATATTTATATTTCTGGAAGATATATAATCGTGTATCAATAGATTTTCTTATCACACTTTTAACACTTAACTGCCTTTCTGAAATAACTATATACTCACACATATGTATATTTAAATTAATTTTAAATTTAAATTTCTTAAGAATAATATAATGGTTGTACGCTAAAACGTGAAAGGATAAAATAAAGACTTGCTTATCATTTCAAAATATTTCAGTAAGGATCCAAGATAACATATATGCAGTCTGTATAACAAGCAGAAAAGGGGCAGAACTAAACTCAAATAAGTTGATAACGTACCTTTCTGCACTCTATTCTAGTGTAGGTAATAGAACAAAGGCCCGCATTGCTTACCTTAAGAAACTAATAATCCTTGGTTACTCCTTAGAGTGCGCCACAGCATTAATTCCTAGAATTGTCTTTGCTAATACCGAAGCAAATACATTCTCAAATACGTGCTAATGGTAAAATTTAGAGCAACACAAAATAAAAACACTAAAGGCGATAATGAACGAGAAAATAATTTTAAACAATCAATACACTTATTATCGTGAAGTCAAGGACTAAATAAGCAACTCTAATATATGAGGTCTCTGAAATATTAATATAATTACTAACATTTAATCAAGGACAGAACCAATAATCCTGATATATAAGTTCTCAGCAATATCAATCTAAGTACTAGTACATAATTAGCGACTTAAATGAGCAATACTAGTGTATAGATCTAATGATGGTTATGTGTTGAATTATATTTCTCTAATGATGCAATTAATCAGTGGCTTAACAAAATGAGCGATACTAGTATATAGATCTTTACTAGTACTGACCTAATTGTTGGTGTGTAATCTAGCTAGTAATCCGAGACTTAAAAAGGAAAAATGCTAGTATATATTTATATCTATAATAATATTGATCTAATTAATATATCTGGAATCTGAGAGGGCCATTTCCTGGTCGCGGCATCATTTTCCTGCTTTTATTCCATACAGCGTCTGGTCCGATATTTCGGATCATTGTCCTCCTGCAAAATTCTTTAATGGTTTTGTTCATCAATCCATTTTCTCGCAGAAGGAACAAGATTTTTTTGATACAGTTTCATCATCCCGAGCGCGTTCAAAATTTCTGTAAAAACGCACATGGATCTTTCTTGGGTGTTTTACTGTGCCTTGAGTTATTCGATCTTGTGCAGACTAGATTCTCTTTGTTGATGACCACGCGCAAAAGATGCTTCGTTTGTGAATATAAGATCAGACCAACCCAGGTCAATGTTGTTATTTGTCCAGATGCGGCTAGTTTCTCGAAGGCAGTTCAATAGCAACAGCTTCATAATTGAACTACGGCAGGCAAATCCACTCCGACGTAAATGACTTCTAATAGTCACTAAACTAACATCAATTTGTCTTTCTGCTAAGTTGTATTGTTTCTGATGTAATCTGTATTGTAGTTTTCTTCTAAATTAACTCAGTATGGCTAAATCATAAATACATAAAGGGAAACTTATTTAGAAATAAACCGATATAGGATATTAGATATTGATTTCAGTAAGGCTTGAAGGAATGGAATGAAAGTTCGGCGATTTTTCAATATACCGAGATACATTAAAGTCAGTGTACACAGTATTTTCTCAACAGATGCTTCTCTGCTTTCCAGCGATTGATTTTCACAGAAGCATAGGATATAGTATCCTAAGTAAGAATGTAGTAACATATTGAATATAGTCTAATATTTGGTCAGTAAATTATTCCGTTGTTGCTTCCAATTAGTTTGCTGTGCCAGTAATCCTGAAAGCGGATGGTGGTCAATTTGTTCGCGTACTATGTCTTCCAATGCTCACCATGCATATTTCATCTACCTTCACCTAATCTGGCCTATACAATTCTCTAAAAACTCAAAAGAAATTGCTCACTAGATTTTAGGAATGAATGTACTCTAATTTTTTTAATATACTGAGAGTAATTGGCGTTAACTCACCTGGCTGTATGTACTTGATCTTGATTGCAGAATTGAGTATACACCGTTAGAGTGTTTTCTCAACAAATTCTTTGCTTTCAAGGGATTAATTCCCACAGCAGCGTAGAATTTAGTGCTCGGAATGAGATGTTCCTAATATAGTTGCTGTAGCAATCAACCTTACAGCTGGTAGCACACTGTTTTTTATTTATTTAGTAATGTACTATAGAAAAAAGATGAAATGGTTACTTTATCTTAGCTTCCAGATTGGAACCTCATCATTAATACACCGTTCCAATCCGGAAATCAAGATGAAATAACCATGGATAGCAGCTGCCCAAGTTTACAAGTCAAATAAACTAGATGAAATCTTTAAATAATTAAAAAAGTGCTACATACCATCCTTTTAACATACTTAGTACGATTTACTCTGCATTGTGCTATAAAAAAAGGAATATCGGTAAAGAGATATTTAAACATGTCATGCATTCAGATTTATTTTCAAATGTTAAACATGTATCTATTGAATATTTTCCAAAATATTGAAACCAAAAGAGTAAGGTATGAAAATAGTACCAGCTAGCATCTTCGCGTATTTGATTTTTGAAAGATTATTTACACCTAATTTAACTTAATTTTTAAAAATATTTTCGAATCGAATCGTACCAAATACACATATTAATTCTTTTAGGTATTTTCATTCCTAGACAAATCTCAAATAAACATGTACACTCAACACTTGCGTTGAACAGTTGATATTGATTAAACTAATTTTCTTATAGCATGAATCTACAAATGTACTTAAACGTATGTTTGTAATAGGAAACACAAAAAAGATTTATAATACAATTATATTTACTACTATGTATGAATTTTTGACTTTTATGGGTTATATTAGGTCATTTTCCAGACATCGCCTTTTTCAGTTTATCAATTAGAGTGGCATAATAAAGTTCAACTTTTCACAAAATAGAATATGAAAATTATACCACTACAAGATATTTTTAGTTTTTTTGAGGACCGCCACAATATGTCGGTCGTTGAGATTGCCATTTGAAATGATAGTTAGATCAAATTTCATCAATCGCAATAAATCGCTGTAGAAATTTTGTCTCTTCTTAAACAGCGCCAAATGATTACTTAAAAACGTAATTCACCGTGCAACATATGATATAGGCGCTTGTCAACTAATTCTTCGGCCGTTCATAGTAATACCATTACTTTTATTGATAATATCTGAAACTATTGCAGACATATTTTCGATGCTCATATTATATATTTTATACGTATATATATATATAATAAACAAGGGACTAGTATGGCTTCTTCAGGAGAATCAAGAAAACCTTCAAAGCCACATAACGTACTAACTAGACATAACAATACACAACATATATCGTCACGATTGAAGAACATTATATTCATCTAACTCAATCAATAGGTGTCAAGGTTAGATGAGACAACATATAATGTTCTTCGATCGTGACGGTATATGTTGTGTATTGTTATGTCTAGTTAGTGTGTGCTTTGATGGTTTTCTTGGTTCTCCTGAAGAAGCCACCAAGCAGTAGCGAAATATAGAGTCTAAAGAAAAAAATATCAAGTCTTTCAGTTCACAGACCGAATTATCTACTAGGTCCTTGTTTATTATCATTAGTACGGTCGTTAAACCTTCCTTCATATGTATATATATATATACACTGTAAACAGTACCATAATAAGTAATATAACAACAAAACAAATACGTTAAAATCTATAATTTAAGAAATAATTCATCAAATAAAAACAAATCACTGCCAGTATTGTTTTCACAGCGTCTTTAAAGCTTCTCGAGGATACGCCTTTCATCTGATGGGGTAGTTTCATTGATTGGCAGTAGTTTCTCTGTACGTGGTGTGATATGATAAGATTAAACTGTTCTCATTTTTTTGTATTCTAGTGATGAAGATCACCATTTAGGGAGAACTTATTAGGTAATTTGTGAATACCCTCAAGACAGGGAAGTATGGTGTATATAAAAAGAATAGGGTAAGTATATAGTAAAATTTTAGATAGATTTTTACAGCTAAAAATATCTGGCACACTACTAACGGCTCCGATTGCGCTCTTCCGTAATTATGAAAATCGCTTGAACCACACTTGAAACGTCCCTCATCAGAATATCATATGTTGCCGTCTAGCTGCTTCGAAATAAAGTCAATAGCTGCAGTAAGATGTTACAACAAGAACTATTAGCTTTACTCTTCTTGCTGTAATTGTTAACTGTTGTGTTTTATTATGATTAAGTTTTAGGAAATCACTACAAAGCCATTCATCGCCTCGCATAACATCCTGTCTGTGTAAATGCCTGCGACCATCTTACATTAATCACCCATCGATATAGATGTATCGTTAGTGAATTTTGTAATATTGTCCAAAGCAATATTCTACGACATAAAAACTTAAATCGAGCAATATTTTATTATCTTTCGATGGAGCATTGCATCTCTACATTTATAGCATATCAGTAAAAATTTTAAATTTGTTTAGTCCTTTAATAAATGTATATGCAAATATTAGATTTAGACATTTTATTCATGCTGCTTTAACTTCCAAATCAAATATCAGAAAGTAACTAAACTATAGAAAAATTGGCAGAAGTATAATATAATGCTAGGTTTTTCCAAAAGCTAGTGCTAATAGTAGATCCTCACTTGCCGTCTAATCATGAAATTTGCAAACCAAACTCTTGATAAATTTCACGCCCAAAACTGAATTGAACTATACATTCAAAACAATTCAGTCTTACTTTAATATTTCGCATGTTTGTCAACTAATTTCTCACTATTAACATTGAAGGTGTTATATATATTCAGGAGTATATTTATCTAAATCATATTTGTTTTAGATAATGTGATATATACTTCATAACATTAATTATCGGAAAATTAGAGTTATAGAAGATTCTAAGAGAACATTTTATAAAATAATTTATTAACGAAATAATATTTACTATAAGCAAACATATTTACCAATCATCTAGTTTAAATATATACTTAGAACACAGTAAGTAAATGGAGTTTGTGGAAATATTTGTAAGAGACAATATTAGTACCAATAAAGATTTTACTATCATTATTGCTTTATTTGTGTTTATGCAATATTTCGACTAGAGTTCACTCTCGGAATTTATTTTATATTGTGACTAACTGAAAGATTTAATTTATAGTATGGCATCATACGAATAACGAATGCGGCGCGCTTTCATGAAACTTAATATATTGAACGATGAATACAGACTGGAGGTTATAATAAAAGCGCCAGAAGCGAGAACTTTATTGATTTACTAACAGTAATATTTGCAGAAAATATAAATTTTAGTTCTCATTATCACTATGCTTCAAATAAAGTCTAAAATAACTAACTCGTGTAACATAAAATAAAGAGATTGATTTTTATGTTATCACAAGTGCAGTTTTTGTGAAGGGCAGAAGAACTTTCATTCATCATATATTAAATTATAATATAATAGCCTTTGAACGCACAAGCTATTCAGAACTTATACCTATGCAAACAAATTTAAACAAATTACGACGACAGACATTGCTACAGTATATTGACTACGAATTTTCAAGAGATAGATTCATAATGGTTGCATTAGCGAATGAAAAGACGAAGCTTAAGAATTAATATCCCATTTAAAATACAATATATAAATGGCAATTACACAAATTTATGGCTGGAAGATTCATCAGATATGACATGTATAGACATCTTCGGCTATTAGACAAATGCAGTATTCAAGAATAGACTTCATAATTTGTATAGGTCGGAAGCTGTCAAGATGGAAGTAGTAAATAATATTTCTACAGAAATATTGAAAAGTATTTTTCATAATATGTAAAAATTGTGGTTGCTTTGAACACCTACAATAGCGTGCAGTGCTTTCTTATTTGAAGTAAATTTTAATGTTTTTCTGGTATTCCTTCAAAAAAGACGCATTTTGTAAATTAATGTAATAGGTACATTTTCCTCAAATTAACACGTAATATTTTAATAATAAATAATTTGTATTATTCAGCTAATAACTATCCTTTTTTATTAACGTATATCAAACTATAAAAAATTTTAAATAATTAAGTTATAGTTATGGATGATAAACATTAACGGTTAGCAATACAGTCAATCTTACAATGATGCTAATCTAAGTTTCACTTTGTTAACTGCGAACAGATGATATATTGATTAACTCGTAGATATTTCTTTATATTTGAATATTTGAATTTTTAAAAGTACATCCTTTCTGATAAATAAATAGTTCATAAGAACCAGGGAGATAATATGTAGAATCTGTGTTATATTTATGATTAATGTTGCTAACGGAAAATTTAGATGTACATTTATTTATTGACATGCAAGAGAGTCTCTAGAAAATATAAACCATAAAAAGTTTGCAGATACTTAGATCTAAAAACGTTTTTGCAAAAATCGTGGTATTTTAAATTATATAATATATATACATATATATTGAGAGGTATATAAATAATATATATAATCCTCGAAGTTCTTTTTAAAGTGATAAAAGGCTAATAAAATATCGGCATTGCAGACCGGCTAAGTTGCTTTTATAGCAAAACATGTTCTAGCTACACCTCTTTGTATATATTTGAAACTTCTAATACTTCAACGGAACAATATAGTTTTACCAACATTCATTATAGCGTTGGTTTCCATCCAACCTTTAATTATTAAATACATTTTTTCTTTACTTCCAATATATAATGGGAAGAAGATATGAACGGCATTATATGAGCGCTCGTATTCATATCAGATTGCTAAGGTCTACAATGCTGTGCCTAGTAAATTTAAGTGCTTCTCCCTTGCACGTTTTAGATTTCTCTTGAAGCAGGAGTTGTTGTCCAGATAGCTGTGTGTTGTCTTCTCTGCATCTTGACTTAATTATTTGAGTTCAATTTTTTGTGTATCATTGAAAAGTTTTTTTTTTTTTATTTTTCTATATATTACTTATATTTACTTACAGAATTTTAGGTTAAGTTAGTTTCTAGGCATTTTCTTTTTGTCAATTTGTTGTTAGTCTCAGGGTGTCATAGGAAGAACAACTTTGTTTGAAGTTGATATGCACCCTGTGATTTTCAGGGGGGGGGGGGGGAAGAGGGAAAGAAAAATTATGGAAATTGTATTTTTGACTTATTGTAAGGTTAAATTTATATACTTCTTTCTTTTCTTTTTGGAAATAAACTATTATTATTATTATATATTGATGTCATCCTAAAGAGATCTGATCAGCAAAGCAGATGCAGAATGGCAAATCATTAACATAATTCAAAAATAGAGTAGGACCAAGTTAATGCATATATACCTCAGGGACACATACATTAACAATATCGAAGACTGAGAAAAACTTTTGACAGGTACATAATAAGAAAAGATTTTTTAAGTGTTATTATTGACGAACAAATCAATTGGAAGACAAATTATTTAGAAAAAACTAATATCGTTGGCTTATATTCTAAAAATTCCATCAAGAACAATCCGTAAAGAGCGAGTAATATTATGCATATGCCCGGTGTATCATGATATGATTACCACAGTGTAAACATGTGTTACTGAAGCAATTTAAAGTTAAGAATGCCTAACGAAGCTCAAAGCTCTTTTCTAACAATTATAAACATTTTCAATTTTAGATACCCTACTAATGCAAGGAAATCTCAATGAAAATCATTTAAAAACAAATCGATTTATTGAATTAGTTGTTCAAAATATTCAATCAGTCCTGTATATATATAGTCTAACTCTTCTTAGAATTGAAGAGGTAGCTAGCAGTCTCAGAATTGATACGAATGTTTCTGCGGTATCCATAGTTCTAGCAACAAGTTGTTTTCTGTTTTCAAGTTGTACATAAACCAAATTTTTTAGCCTTGTCCATAAAAAATAATCTGGGGAATTTAATTCTCGTGATCATGGCCGTCAAGCAACCTCTGAACCTCTTCCAATCCACTAGTTTGTATAATTTTAATTAAAAAAATCTGTTACTTGTCCACCAAAGTACAGAGGTGCGCCATCGTGCTGTTTTCACATACGTAGTGCCCGAATTCGGGTAGATTCGAAAATCAAGTATATCTAAAGAAAATTATTCCATCCATATATATGTATATATGGACAATTGTGGTTTTAAATATACTAAAAATACTTTATTCTGGTGTTTATAAAAGTGTTATTTTCTGGACGTGCAAAATACCCTAACGGTAAGTTTAAGCTAAGTCTGGAGAATAAGGCGAGTGAAGCAACAAATCGAAGCCTAAGTCATTAATTTTGTCATAACAACAATACCTGTGTATTGCATTGTCTTGGTGGAAAATGAATAAGCCAAGACGTTTTTCGTTTGCTTTTTGTTTTTGTTTGTTTTAGTTGTCAAAAAGACTAACGCAATATGCGCCTGTGATGGTTTGACCTTTTGGAAAGTAGTCAACAATAAGAATAACTTTTGCATTCAAAAAAATTGAAGCCACTATTTATATTGTTTTTATAATAATGAATCCAATTCCCTTCTGTGATGATAAATCGGTGCATCAAATCTACCTCGTTTTTATGAAAGCGCCGCTGCAAACATTTCAAATTCACGCTAATTTTTTACCAATATTTAAGAGTTACCAATATTTACAGCTCGCGAGCAGCTTCTTACTAACAAACTCTTCATTCAAACTACTTATCAGGTATTCTATAGAGATGTTTACATCCTCCTCTATATCAGACCTTTTTGTCTTTTAATACTATAGTGTGGCCTTCTTTAACAATTTGCGGTGCAATGGCAGATTTCGGATGTCCACTACGCGATGTATTTTTAACAGTTGTACGAATACCTTTATCGACAGTGGAAAATGAAGTAGTTAAATCCTTCGTGTCCTTATGAACGTTAAGTGGAAGTAGGAATTTCAACACTATACATCTCGTCAAAAACTCGGTCAGTCCTTAAACTAAAAACGTAATGATCTGAAATTTGACAGTCGACATTGCTGAATTGACAACTTACGACGCACCACAAAAGCAGTCTGAAACTAAGTCATTTATCCTTCATTTAACGGACTATCCACACTTGAATATTTGTTTGGTAATATTAACTACAAAGTTCTGTTTATACCTTACTTTTTTTCTGTTAGTGATGCATTCTGTGTATACTAAGAATAAAAGATTGTTTTTATTATTATTAAAGTACTTATTGTAGTAAAAGCAATTTATTTATAGTAATGATAATATGTGCAAATATTATTATATATAGATCTAATAATAGATAATTACAGAAATTATATTAGAGTAAACGGGAAATGGTTAGAATATAAAGACCGACTTTAGTATCTCCACAATAAAACAAACAAAATATAATCGATATTAGGCTTCTATAGGACGCTAAAATTCTATATACGAGTATAATGTAACAATTTATATTGCTAATAGCAGTTATTTTTAAGTATTATGATTGTATACATCAAGCAGATTATTTATATTAAAATTATTGATTTTAGAAATAAGAGACAATGATGTAGTGGAAATACAGTACAGAAAAGGTGATACCAATTGCAGTTCTCTTGTTTCCCATGTAAAATTCATAGTAAAGACATATTTACTGTTACATTTGTTACACTCGTATGTTACAGTTTTATAGCTATTTCATTAAATGAAGTTCTCACAGTGCATTTCATCAACTCTTCATGTCGCTGTTTAAAATTAATATGAAATTACAGCTAATATATGCTCGTATAAGAAGGTTGAATAAAACACGATAATATAATATATACTTAAAATAATTAGCATAAACTTAGGATATGGTGCTTGTCAATTTTTGATCTTTGTCTACTACGTATAGAATATATTCGAATCCAAGTTTAATTTATAACAAACCTTTGACAATTAGACGAAAATAAATAAAACATGCAGATATATATAAGGAAGAGGGCATTATGTTAAATTACTGAATGAAAAATGTGATCCTTTCCTTAACGTTTGCATATCTACAGTGACTCACAAAGCATGTGATAACGTAAACATTAACATTTTCCATTTCCTTATTGTAAGCTCACGCGGATGTGTAAGCGGTTAACTTAACATGATACTTCTTTTTGTCGTTTAACGATGTAATTTATATCTGACTTTTATAAATTACCACGCAACCAGAATAGAATGGAATAAACAAATGCTAGTGCTTTAAATATTTTTGCATTTTTAGATTACACATTTACAGAGTTCTGTCTGTGTTAGCGGCTATTCCTTCGTAGTTTTAAATACAAAATTTTAATTTGAACCTAGGTTATATTGACAGCTGAATTTTTAAAAAATATATTAAAGATACTAAAAGGTCTAGAAACGGTGAGGAGAGCGGAGCGACAAGGATTGAAGATAGTCGTTAAAGAACACGCAATGAATAGAGACAGTGGGGTTCTGAAAAATATACAGAATGTAATAAATTTTGTTGTCTGGACTTTACTGTTATTTTTTAGTGTTTATTTTCTGTGGGAGAAAGTTATGTATATCAGCCGCCGATAAATAACGATACAAAACGGTGTCGGCAATGTTTCGACCTATGTTGATTTTACCAAATGATATTAATATTCATAGCTCTATATTTCTGTATCACTAGCCATTTGCCAAACCCTTGAGCGTAGACCCCAATTCATTTCAACGAAATTGTTAAAATTGACGAGTGGAATTATGATGTGCCAGCACTGATATTTTAATACCTACTCTTCGTTGGATGACGGAGGTTCAATATTTGACTGGATTAGCAATGCAAATAAGTTGTTTAATCACCATACTGAATCCACGAGAATATAGTATTTTTTCGTATCATAAATCTCATATTTGAAAACATTTTGAAAAATCAATACTACTTACAATATGCACTTATATATGAAAGATATATATATATATATATATATATATATATATATATATATATATATAAATGTGTGTGTGCGTATGTGTGTATATATTTATATATATATAGTCTATCATATAATTTTACTTGAAAATTCTATATTAAAATTTAAAGATATCTTTATCTACTTAACTTTTCTTTGGTGCATATGAATAACTTTGTAAGTTAAACTTTCATATTTACAATTTTCATAATAACCTTAATATCTATCAAGTATATTTATATATTGTTATATTGTTGATTTTTATCCATAAAACTGTTTTAAACAATTAATTTGAATTTTTTTATCAATTATACCTCCTATAACTCCTCGTACAATGTTGTATATATTCTATATTATATATCCTAACAAATTCAACCATTTGTCAGCATTAAAGTCTATTTTATTGTTAGATCATTAAAATCTTCCACGTTTCCTTCATAAATCCTTGTAAGGTAATTATTTTGATATGGTTACTAATTATAATATTGTTGTAGTGCTCCTCCTTTATTTTCCATGATAGATTCAAAATGCAAATAGTGGTTTTCTTAACAAATCGATATCTTCTTTACAAACTGACGTTTAACAAAGAGTATTGCCCATAGTACATGCTCTATTAACTTTTATTAACATTTATACACATATACCATATTGTGTACCGATCTAACTTAAATTTGATATCTCAAATCAAGCTTATTCACTAGGTTTTGTTATAGAATTCATTCTTCTTTTAATCTAATTTTCATTTAAAATAACTTTTAGTTAGTTATTATAAATAATACAGAAATCTATTCAAATTGAAAATGAGTTAAAATTAAAAACTGGTTTTATAGAAACTATTTGAATAAAGTTATTTTTTTGTTAAAGACCTATAATATGTGAATACATATTAGTTAATATTTGATCAACAAGAAGAAAGACAATATAGTTAGATAATTTATATATCAATGTTGGAAATAATTTATTTAGAACGTTTGAAAGGTTACAATATATAATTGAGTATAAAGTTAATAAAAAATAAAATATGTTCCTTAGTTTTTTGAGTTTCTCAGTTTTTTATAATTACATTCATTTTATTTAGACAAATAGTTAAAAAGTATAGATATTGAAATAGATTTTTAAAATAATTAGAAATTATTAATGTATAATAGGTCAAAATATTAAATATATTCTCGAATTCAAAAATATAAAAGCCTGTAAGCAACAGTAAACTATCAATTTTGAAGAGAAATATTTTAAATCAGCAGAACTGGATTTTGAATATATATAACAATTCGCTTCTGAATATAAAATAATTAATCTTTATCATTTTAATTCATAATATATATAGATATATATATAAGTAAGTAAGTATATATATATATATATATATATATATATATATATATATGTACTTCTCGTTTATTCTATTAAAGAAGACTTTCCTGGGAATAGTTCGTTCATATGTATTTTATCGGTAGCACTTTAAAGGCGACAGTGTCAAGCCTTATTTATTTTTTTCAATTTACATAAACTACAGTTTCTTAGACATAAACTGAAATAAGTTGACAGTGCCGGAGACGGAAAAGTCATTCTCGTTTAGGAATGTACCTCTTGATTTGCATAACAGTGACATTTTTACTAGACATTGCATTGCGTCATCTCGTCTTTATTCGCAGTTGGAAATTTTACAGTTTTGGTGAAAAGGGGTTGATAACATTACGTGACGCCCAAGTATAACATTCGCGCAAAAAGATTTTCACGTAATTGGGAAGAAACGGGACCAGAATCGTCACATGTTCCAATTTTAATAAGAATATTCAATGCCTGCTGTGCATATTTATCATACCTAGAATCTTTCAAGAATCTACTTATAAACAAAGTATGAGATGAATGTGTATATATATATATATATATTTATATATGTGTATCTAAATTTATATATATATATATATATATATATTATATATATATATATATATATATATATATATATATCCAAATTGCCCCTACCATATAATTAATAGCATATACTCGAAAATGTTCGCATCAATATACAGAATGCATTAAACGACCATATAATGTATTTGTAGATAGTGAGTGGTTGTAATTTTCTTCGTTTTGACACATTTGTGATTCTTTCTTTATGATAAATTTACTGCTTTACTATTTAATTAGCGATGTCCTTTTCTTTCACGTAGCTTGAGTACTACTGATTCTAAAACGTACGTCACATAATTAATAACTTCCAAAAATATGGCCATATATATCTTCTTAAACACAGAATAAACAGGACACCACATAGCGAAGAATGCGGCTTTTTAGTCTGTGTTACCACAATTCTCTTTCAAAAAATTTCCGGAGGAATTTAGTGTGTTAACTACCACAGTTCGTAGTGTTTTAAAGAAATACAACGCTGATACAAATAGAGAGGGACAAAAGAGGTTACTCGTAGCATTTTATATATATATATATATATATATTACTCATACTTACAACCGCGAGAACCTTCGGTCGAACATTTTAGAGTATTGGGGACGAGGAAATGAACACCTTGTTTATATCGATTGAACTCAATATCTACAAAATTTAAATGATACGACTATTTATTAGGCAATAAGAGAATCGGATCGTTTTGTTGGGAAACATTAATATCTATTAAAGAATAGCGTAAGTCTAGCCATATGATATCTAAGCGACGTAAACATAACTTCGTTTCAACAAGACAAATGTACTGCTCAGAATGCTGAAACTATAACAGAATATTTAACAAATTATTAACTAACTGGAGTAATATTCGTGCTATTCTAAATTGTCTGATTTATTTCCAAATATTTTCTTTTTTGGGATAATGTCAAAACATTAATTTATGGTTTTTCAGATAACAGGCTTAATAATATAGAAGAATTACGAACAACAATTAAAGTGTTCAGAGCCTTTTTTGGTAGATTTCGATAGATTAGAGTTTGAATCACGAGATCATTTTGAACATTTAGTGAAACAGTAATAGCAATTTCTATTGTTCATTTTCATTTTTTCGAAAATGGTTATTTTTTCAAATTTCGATTTATTTACATGCATGTTGTACTTGTTTTCTTATTTAATGATAGGAACCTTCTTTAATTTTATAGTGAATATAACCAATTCTCAGAATTATTTTATCATCTACATTTTCCTTAAAGACTTGTTCTATATTTTAAATACTATTATTATGAGATTTTAATTTAGAAGGGCTATAGAAATATTCAAAGTATGTAAATATGTATTTATAGCATAATACTAAGAAATGCGTAAATAAATCTGTTCTAGTATTAATATCAATGTTTAATGACTGGGCGTAGCCCACATACAATATTATGCAAATTAATGGAATCATGACTATTTTTTTAGTTTTCTGCATGTGCCAACATTGTTAGGTTAGTTCTGACAGTAGTTTTATGTCAAAAAAACATAACCTATATTACTGGGAATACATTACATAATTATTCAGTGCGTTTTAGAGAGTTTGTTCACATATACTCTTTCAAAGTTCAAAATTTGATTTATATTGTGCTTTTACTGGTTGTTCGGGATATGGATATCACGCCCCGAAAATGTGAGAAGATTGTGACATTAAGTGAGCACACTTCAATGACACAGAGAGATATTGCTCAGGAATGTGGAGTCAAGGAGCAGTAAGCAAGATTCTAAAGCAAAAAAAGAATCCCGGAATAGTTGAAGTGAAACGAGCGGGAAAATGTAGAAGAAAGAGGAAGATGACACCCCGAAATATCACTTTTTTGGTCAGAAATAGCAACTTGAACCCAAGGAAAACTAGTTTTGAACTACAAAAAGACTTAGCCGACGCTGGCGTGAAAGTGCATCACTCAACAGTAAGTAGGAGACTTTTAGAGTCTGGAAGAAAAGCCATTCGACCACAGAAGAAGCAATTCCCCACTCAATGAATGATGAAGCAGAGGCTTATTTTGGCCAAGAAATATGCCGAATGGAATGAGGAAGACTGGAGAAAGGTGTTGTTCTCAGACGAATCCCATTTTTTTGGTGCAGGGACAGCGATCAAAATTCGTGAGAAAAAGTGAAGATGAAAAACTCACTGCAGCTCATATCGATCAGACTGTTCAACATCCCCTAAAGAAGATGTTTTGGGGATGTTTTTCGTACATGGGGACTGGAGCACTGGTGTCTATAGAAGGCATGATGAACAGCCAGAAATATAAAAAGCTACTGGATAAGTATTTGGGAAAACATCTAACGAAATGTTAGCCAAACGGAGGTGTAATTTTCCAACAGGACTCAGCTCCATGCCACAAAACGAAGGTTATAGTCAAATATTTCAAGGAAAAAGGAATAACTCTCCTCGACTGGCCTGGCCATTCTCCAGACTGAAACTCAATCGAAAATCTGTGGGCTATTTGTAAGGCTAGAACTATACAATGAAGACAAAATTGATAGAAGTAGTAATTCAGGTGTGGTTTCAGGACGAGAAAATAAAGGAAAACTGTCAAAAATTAATAGATTTCATACCGAAAAGAGTTCAGGCTGTCATCGCAGACAAAGGAGGGCATATCTTTTATTCAAGTACTAGTAATTTATAATTTTATACCATCTCATCGTGATTATATGACAAATAAACGGTTTTCTTAGTTATATAGTGTTTGATTCCATTAATTTGCACAATACTGTAGATAGGGCATACCCCACTAACTTCTTAACGAATATATCCAATAAACAAACCCTCGACTATAGGAACATTATACTATATATATGTTATATATATGAATATATGGTATATATATATATATATATATATATATATATATATATATATATCCAATAACAATAATATATGGAGTATGATAATACATATATAAGTACCGTGAAAATCATCCAAAGCAACCACCATCTGTTCTTTGAAAAAAGCAGTCGCTTATGGGAATATTCGTGCCAGAGAATATAAAGTTATACAACCACTCATTCAAATTGACTATATAACTACAACAAAGGGTATAAGTTATATACATATAATATGCATACACATATATATATATATATATATATATATATATATATATATACAACAAAAAAACATTTAAAATATTTTATTTCTTGTGCAGTATAAAACAAAAGATTATTTATATAAAAACTATAATTTAAAAAAAAAACCCTATTAAACTGTTTTCCTTTTTACTATTTTTAGTTTTCTCAAATTCGTTCTGAAATTTTACTTCCAAAACACACAAATTTGTTGTTTCCAATATCGCAAACAAAATTCTTTAAAACAATTAATTATTTTTAGCCAATATAAAGAAGAATGTGGATTTTGGGAAATAGGTGTGGTGTTGCCTGGCTTCAAAGTAATGTAAATCTTAATATCGCAGGTGTAGATCTACCGGTTCGATCTGAATCGAAAAACTTAGGAGTTGTTTTGGACACACAACTGAGATTTGATGCGCATGTCCTTCAATGCGTTAGGCATTTTTTTTTACAATTAAAACTAGTCAATTTAGACTAACCATTAATTTTGTTCTGATAAATCTTAAGACTAGGTACTTTTCTACTAGAGCCTATCCAATGATGTCTTCTAGGCTTTTTCTGAGCTATACACTTCACTTCACTCGCGCACTGTTCTCTGCTTTTACACAACAACACACTACACAAGATCAGCAGGTTTTTTTTCTCTTTAGTCTTCGGACATAATGTTCGTTGTCCAGTAGTTGTAGTGCTTCTGGATTTACGTGAAGATGGAGTCTATCTTTATGCCTCCCAGCAAACCTTTTTATCTCTTCCTTAACAGTTGGAATCCGGAGATCTCTGTGGATGTCAGAATTGCGTATATACCAAGGGGCGTCCACTATGTTACGCAGCACTTTGTTCTGGAACGTTTGTATACACTTAACATTAGAGTCACTGGCACAACCCCAGAGCTGAATGCCATATAACAACACTGGTTTTAAGATCTGGTTGTAGATTAGTACTTTGTTGGAGATTGAAAGTTTTGAGTTTCTTCCGATCAACCAATAATGCTGTCTGTATTTTAGGCTTAGTTCAGTTCTTTTCTTCTTTACATGCTCCTTCCATCTAAGTCTGACGTCCAGATTCATGCCGAGGTATTTTGCGTTGGTTGAATGTGGAATATTTGATCCATTAATATCTAGTAGATGTGGGTCTACTATTTTCTTGTTAGTATAGTTCACCTGTACGGATTTAAATTCGTTTAATTTGACCCTCCATCGTCTTGTCCAATTAACTAACTCGTTACTGGCTATTTGGAGCTTCCTGACAGACCTTTCCTGATCTTGGTCCACTGCGAGAAGAGCAGTGTCATCAGCAAATGTAGCGATGACTGCTTCCTCTATCACTGGTAAGTCACTAGTATACAGTAAGTATAGGATGGGCCCAAGTACACTGCCTTGTGGTACTCCCGCTTTTATCTCTTTCAGGTCCGAGTATTCACCCTCTTGTTTAATTCTGAATAATCTATCTGATATATATGATGTCAGTATTTCAGCATATTGTTTCGGTAGTAGTTTGTTTAATTTATAGATCAGTCCTTCGTGCCATACCTTGTCGAAGGCTTGTGCCACATGCGTTAGACATGCTTACGTTAATTTAAAGTTAATATTCCCCCATAGGCACTGTCTTGCTATTGATACTAAGCGTAGCCTATGCGACTCGTTGGTGTTGTTGCATTTTTTGTTTGGCTGTGAGTTGTATGGTCCATGCGTGAGTGTTAATTCTGTCTCACGCATTCAAAGAGTCCAGAATTCATGTCTGAGGTTAATTTTCGGTATGAAGAAATTTGACCACATCACACACAAATTGTGGCCGGATGGTTAAATGTGAGAGACAAACGAACTTTGCAGATAGCCCCTCTGTTTCATAGGATCGTGGTGTGTAGGCGGCCTGCGTACTTATACAATAAAATTACGTTCAGAACAGATGTGCACACATTAAATTTGAGATTTAGGGGCACCCTTACACCGCCTGTACATCGAACAGCATTGTATGAGCGTTCGTTTTCACACCAGATTGCTAAGGTTTACAATGCTGTACCTAGTGAATTTAAGCGCTTCTCTGTGACACGTTTTAGAGTTCTCTTGAAGCAGGAATTGTTGTCCAGATAATTGTGTGATCTTCTCCACATCTTACCTGATCATTTGATTTAGCTCGTCTGTGTATCATTGAAAAAAGTTTTTTTTCTCTCTCTGATATATGGACTTACAGAATTTTAGGTTGTTAGCTTCTAGGCATTTTTTTTGTTAATTTGTTTGTTAGTCTCAGGGTGCATAGGAAGAACAACTTTGCTTGAAGTTGATATACATTCTGTGATTTCCAGAGGGGCGGAGGGAAATAAGTGAGATTGTACATTGATTATACTGTATAGATAAATTTGTATATTCCTTTCTTTTTTTTTGGGAATAAACTATTATTATTATTATTATTATTATCGTCTTTCGATTGGTTAGCTTTTTCTTTTTCATCTTGTTTTCCTGACCACTATTTCCACAGCTTCATTTATCGGGGTTCAGTTTACTAATCTCTCTCTCTCTCTCTGGTGCTATCGTGCAGCATTGATTTATAATTTCGCAAATACCTAATGCGAATTATAGTGTATCAAAATAAAGGGGTGTTACAGATATCCTCAACCGACGAACGTTGATGTATAAATAAACTAACAATATGAGAAAACCCAAGTATTCCATAAGAAATCGGCCAATCTTCCCTTCGGCAACGCGTACAAATTTACTGGTCAAATATCTGATCATGTATTCTCCTTACTACCTGTAACTATATTCCCACATACGCTAAAACGTGCCAAAAATTAAAGATTTTTTACAGATTAGTCACATTAAATTGGTCAGTAGGAATGTTACTATATATAATATTACGTTTGTTTAACAAAACTGTAAATGTAACCTATATTTTCTGTTAAGTTGCGATCTAACATTTTATTTAACTCTCTTCTTTTGGAATATTTACCTACTTATTTGGATTTGGATTCCCCTCTTTCAAAAATTCAACAACTCGCACTCCAATAAGGTGTATAAATAAAAATAAAATGCTTCTATTTTTAAATAGAGTGAACTAAATTCTCGACTTAATTCTTTAGCTTTCTTTATATAATGGTATGATTTATATTTATTTAGGTATTACTAAAAATCAGTGATTGCGTAAGACAAGGTATTGACTACAACGATAGTCCAGAGATGGACGTTTGGAAGAAAATAAATAAAAGATTGCAGTAATATAGATATAAAGAGAGGGCGGGTCTCTATATTAATAAATTAGCCGCTGTATTTAAATAAATTTAATATCAAAGAATGAACGACATTTAAAATTCATATAACTGCAAAAATTACAGAGACAATAACGGTACCAACATTGACAGAGACGGTGACAGTAGTCGTAGTGATGACTACATGCAAAATTTATCTTATTTTCACATTTTGCGGACATCTGTACCTTGTAAAATTACAATGGTTAACGAATAATTATTCGACCAATTTTCGTTTTATTATAGTTTGTTATTCTTATTGTCCTCCCATATTTGTAAGGCAAAGTTTATAAACAATATTATTGAAGGGTACCAGATTTCCTCGGCGTTTTATTTTTATTTTAATTGTCATATTTTCATTATAATCATAATATTTATTTGAAGATATTCCCAGTACTGTACTGTAATTAATTACTTTAATTAATGAGTCAGTATTTTGCTTTTCCCATGTTTTTCGTTTACTGAGCAAGCAACAGTTTTAACTGCATAAAAGTTAATAATATCATAACATCGACAGTTAAGAAGTCTACCATCGTTCATGCCAAAAGTTCAACTTTGAATATGGATTGTGCATATTATTATTATTAGATTGTGTCAGGTAAGTCGATAAACCTTGAACACGTGTTTGAAAGACCAGATTCAATTAAACATTGGGTTCGTACCAGAAAGACGATTTATTCTCATTAATTAAGTCCAGAAACCAACCGTGAGGTACGTAATTAGAAACTTTGTATTACACAGTGGCCTAATTTTTCTCGTTTTTTTCAAGTTGACTTTAGAGTTTTGATTTGATTGTACTACTGATTCATTTGTTTATGAAGGAGTATAATCTGTAGCTTTAAGGTTTTACGAAGCAATCTGGCACCTTGCTTTACGATCTGAGATAACAGGAAATTAAAATTAAGCCAGGGATCCAGGACCATCGTAATTATTATTATCTCAATAGTTTATTATTATTTATATTTGATTTATAAAACTGTGGAATAAAGTGTTAACTGGACACAGCTACTATCATTAGCACTGATATTGTTACCGATCGTAAAATCTACATTTTGTAGCGATAGCGTTGATATTGATGTCGATGTCGATATTGATATTAACTATAACGTTGTAATTAACATTTAAGTTGATCGTGTCAATGAAATCGACAGTGATAGTAAAATCAATAATGGCAATTAAATTGGCATTGATATTTACATCGAAGTTGATATAGAGAGCAAAATAGGCGGCGATTATAACATCAATATTGGCAATTATATTGAGCGTGACGGTGACATTTGCAGGGCCAGTAGCGTTGACGCCTATATTCTGTGATTGACAGTGGCATTCATACAGACATTAACAGACACTGACAGTGTCATTAACATCAATATTGTCGATAACGTTGATAGTAGCCATAAATAACATTTACGGAATTATTAACAGTAACAGTATATAATAATGATATTCACGGGGGCGTTGGTCCAGTGCTATTGCCAGTGTAACGATCAGTGTCTACCACTGTGATTTTCAATAGAAATACCACTGTCAATTTTATGTCCAGTCACTGCCAACGTCATTGTTGTTACAATCAAGTTTGCCGTCAATATAATTTACTGTCATTGTCGAAGTTAACATCGATAACATGGCCAATGTTGATGATAAAAACATTATCAACATCACTTTTGTCAATGTAACTATCACTCATAATGTTAATTCAGTGTCAACATTGCTGTCTATGCCATTGTGATAGTTATAGTCAATGACAAAATATATTCATCAACAGTACTGGTACTGTCAGTATTAACGTCACCATTAATTTCACTGTCGCTGCCAATTTCGACGTCATACTGTTAATTTCGCCGTCAGAGTTACTGTCGACGCCATCGCCAAAGTCACGTCAACGTTACTGTCAGCTTTGTTGTTGCTATCAACGTAATTGTAAATATTAGCGTTACAATGTCAATGCAGATGTCAACGTCATTGTCAATTTTAACTTCACTGTCAACAAAATTAGTTATTTGCATTGGCAGTAACTATTAAATCGACAGCGAAAATTAAATTCACAATGACGGTAACATTAACAATGGCAGTGCTATTGACTATGAGAGTGACAGTTAACAAGGGTGGCAATGGTGGTGACAACATTCTCAATGGCATAAACATTGATATTGACATCAACACTGATAGTTACATCGACATTGACATTCACAATGATATAGGCGTTGACAGTGGTCATTGACAGTGACTGTAGAATTGACATTGATGTTGACAATGAAATTGCCAGTAACTGGACGCTAACATTGATAGTAACATTGTCACTGATAATAGCATCAGCAGTGATATTGAGGGGAAATCTAAAATTGGCGATAACAGTGGCACAGACATTAACATTAACAACGATTTATTTCGTAGTAGGTGTTTAATTGTGTCGCTAGTCTTTTCGATTCGTCACGATCACAAGAGTAATCATGTATTTTATTTATTGTGTAATAGTATTCCATGGCTTTGGCAGTGATAACAGTGATATATAAGTGGGGTTTACAATTAGAATTTAAATTGCAAAGGCTAGAAGAATAGAAGTGATGGTGACAATAATATTGATTTTTCTCAACTACCATAGTTCTGAACAGAGCATTCATAGAAGGAGAAGAAGATTTGTAGGAAGTTATTTTCCGTTAAATATTCAAATGAAAAATCTGAACCTTTGTTGATAGCAAAAGTATTTTTATAATGTATGAAAATTTAATACTAGTTGTGAGTGGTATATTATTTTCGAAGTAATTTATTGCCCATACACAAACTAGTTTTAAGTAGAATTTTCCGATTGAAATGTCAGTGACAAAGAGCCTGTTACTTTTTAACAAACACTGAACTTTGAAATTTGACATTTTTCCATTAAAATTTTAATTATGTTATTAGAAAATATTAATCGTAATAAGTCTCACACAAGTATTAGTACAGAATAAATATTGTTGATCGAACTGCATAGATATGGTACGTGTTAGACAACTTCTTCGATAGTCGATAAAAAGATAAATAAAAGTGATACTAAATAGTATTTTACGTTAAAATTGTTTTGCATTGTAATTAGCTGATATTTTATCAACACAAACATAGCATTTATTTTAGACAACTCAAAAAAAATGTATAATGCATTTTACTTTATATATACAAATAATCTGTTTTTTACCTGTAGGGTTTGCTTATATTTACATTTATAAAACAAAAAATATAGATGTATTATACTTTCCTAAAATACCGTCCCTTGATATATACATATGTTTTTTTACCTATCAACAATAAATATTTAAAAGTATTTGAAGCTCATAATTGTATAATATAAAAGAAGTGTATCAGA
Source organism: Dermolepida albohirtum (assembly GCA_031893035.1). Lineage (NCBI taxonomy): Eukaryota > Metazoa > Arthropoda > Insecta > Coleoptera > Scarabaeidae > Dermolepida > Dermolepida albohirtum. The sequence goes on from JAVIWB010001724.1 coordinate 61,790, forward strand.
TTAAATTACACTGTCTTTCTCTTGCATATATATATCGCAAACTTGCTTTTCTAACTTAGTCTATTTTTCTAGCACGCTCATTATTCATTTTATTTAAAAAAACGTCTAAAAATGAAAAATTCGAAAAATCGTTTCCCTTTCGAACTACTTACGACTGTGGACTTTACTGGACAAATATATCCGATATTGTTTTAGAAATGTAGTCAGTCAATTTTATACATCTCCTAACATTCTTAAGTTGTATAACGAACCATGACTTTTCGGATATGATTTTGTATCCTTGTCGACGTTTTGAGTGTATTTAGAACATGCAGGTAAATGAATATACTTACTGCATCTCAGGAGCTCACCACTAGTGTACGGAAACTAATACTCCCGAACCCAAGTTAAACCAAAACTAAGATGTTTGCTGATTGTGGAAATAGTAAAAATGTATAGAGCAAAATCCAAAAACAAAAGAAAATGGATAAAACACGTGAAACGTTCTAAGCGCTACAAGGCAAGAACAAAACTTAGCAGAAAGATAAGAATAAGGCAAGATAAATAAGCTGTAAGAGTCAACACCGTAAATAAAATGAATCTGATGTTAATCTGAAGCTAAAGTGCAGAATGTGATCAAACAGCATATGTAAAGAAACCGAAAGATTGCTGAGATAGAAGAAACACATAGATCTGAAATTACTGTAGAGAAATAGGCTTTATGGCTATCTCAAATAATATAATCTGTTTACTATGATAATAATAATAATAATAATAATTATAATAATAATAATAATTATAATAATAATAATAATTATAATAATATAATAACAGTTATAATAATTTTTGTTAAATGAGTAAAATGCCTAACACACTAGGGGAAGAGACCAAATTCCACGTTATGTGGGACTTGCACCCTCTAAAATCCTACTTTATCAAGGCGAAAACTCTATTCGGGAACCAATGTGTTGGAATTATTTCAGGATGGCATCTTATAATTAGTTCTGATTTTCTACCGCCATTGTTTCAGTCTTACTTTTCTTCGTTTTCAACACCCTTTCCAATAACCTGGTGATCTTCTAAACCTGACGATCTCCTGCTGTTTCTAGACAACATTATTTCCACATTGTCCGGCGTCAAAGACCTAATTCCTCTTGTAGCGTGTCTCTGTACTCAGTCCACTTCTCGTACTCGAGAAAGGTGTGTTGAATATCGTTTTCTGCAGAGTGCAGATATTGGCAGACAGCGTCCTCCTCTTTACTCATTCTGGCCATGTATCCATTGAAGAATCCGTGTCCGCTGAGGAACTGTTTAAGGCAGTAGTTTACCATACTGTGGTTCCGGTCTGTCTAGTACTCGATGTTACGGATCAGTCTTCTTGCCACTTCAGTCGTGAGAGCACTTTACCTTCTGATTTCACTTGTTTTTCACCAACCTCTTTTCGAACCGCGTAGATCCTCTTCTTTTTCTGAGACAGGAGATCGTTCAAAGTTACTCCAATAATCATCAACACCGCAGATTCGGAAACCATTCGATATGAGCTTGCGATCGTAAGAGATCCCCTCCTCTATACTGAAGCCATCCGCTTCTTGTACTTCTCTAGCAAGGCATAGGTCCAAATCTCGCATGCATACAGTAGTCTGGATTGAATGACATTCATCAGAAGCTGGCGTTTACTTTCTGTTGGTTCTCCTACATTGGTAATGAGTCGGCTCAGCATCGTTGTTACTCTAGCGGCTAATAATAATAATATAAATAATAACAAATAATAATAATTTATATTTTCACTTAGCGCCAAATACACGCTATTGATAGATCATAAATTATTATTACACCCACACCCATGGTGCCTTCGCGGCCAGCAAGCCATTATTATTCGCAGAAATTGAAAGACTTACAATTCCTTAAAATGTTTTTTCTATTGCAATGAGCAATTCAAATCCAAGAGTAATAAAAGACAGCAGTGTTTTACTTCTAGTATATCTATATATCAAGAGATGTATTTAAAAATAGGATCAGATATATAAATCATGAAATTTACCTTAATACCTTCAAACATCCTAGCAGAAGATATTAATTCAGGTACTGAGTAGAAGAGTAAACTATTCAAATAAAGTGTTAGTTGGAAACTTCTGCAAAATTAACAAAGCTATATTTACAAAAATAAAAAGGCATTTTGAACTGAGATGATATTAGTCACACTTATTTAATTTTCTGCAAAATATTCCGCCCTCGTTAATGTAAATATTAACGGCGGAGTGATCAGTCTACTATAATTACAATATTAGTTTGCACGATATGGATTAGAAATTAGTGTAAAGAATCTATTTTAGTGGGAAGTTAGTTCTGAGAACGAACCCTCAACAGTGGTATACATTACAAATGTACGAGTATATATATATATATATATATATACATATATGTATATACGGTGGTCAGAAAATTACTGATAATTGTCAGTTAGGACGATTCTATGATTAATTTTGAGTCAATAATCCTAATACAGAAATATTGTATTGTTAGTTGATAGAGCACTCGAGATCATCGATGTTGAAAATGTGCAACAATGTGCTAAATATTTTGAATTTTCTAAAATTTTGTATTTTACGGTCAAATAAAATTATGCAAGACTGTAGTTAATAGTTTTTTGACAACATTTTGCCTTACTTACTTTAACTGCTTTTTACGTTAAAGTACCTATGACAACCATGGCCCAGAATAATATCTGCAATCTAAAAATAATTATTTGTCAAATTTTAACGTTTGTTAGTTCAACGTTCAGTACTTTCGCTTCCATTATTTACCTTATTTTTGTGATAACCCAGGCAGTTTGTAATGTACACTTTTAATAAATACGTTGTATTACGATATAAGTAAATGAATACGCGATTTAATGAAGATAGATAAATAGATTTTGGTATATATGACTTATTAAAGTATAAATTTAAAATAAAAATAGTTTTCCGATCAATCGAATAAAATAATTTTGACTCTTATGTTTCAGGGTGTAATCATTCGGTCAGTGTTTAAATGAAATTAATAAGTTATGTATTCAGAATGAACAAATTACCCTTTTAACAATTAAATCATATATATATATATATATATACATAAATAAACATTCTTTTTATTTGTGTATTTTATTTATGTACGATAATTACGTAAATTTATTAACAAAGATACTATATTGTTATTAAATATGTTATATTTTGATATATATATATATATATATATATATATACATATCTTATTATCTTTAAAATTTATTCAGAAAACTGACAAAATAATAATAATAATCTATTAATTGACATCAAATAAAAAAAATAATTATGATATAAACTTTAACTATTATATATACTTAAATATTGATTCAGAAGCACGAGTTCTTAATAATTGGTTGATACTAAAAAAACACCATGGATGTAGTAATGCACAGCTTATTGAAATAATAAATAAAAAAAAAAACTTCACAAGCGTAGCGACGTTTCACTGGTGCAGTCAAATAACTAATTGTTTCAATAAATACTTCTCCCTATATATACGAGTAATATTAGATTTTCGGTCTCTTCGCGATGTTGGCTCGAAAGAATCGTTTTTCGAGAACTTCTATCCATCACCGCGGAGAGCCCTAGACCCTATTACTCATGCTTACAACAGCGGGAACCTTCGTTCAAAAATATATGTACATACATACACATAAGTATAATGACATGTAACATTAAACGTTAATATCGATATACTTCAGGAAAATCGCATACTGTATATTACAAATCTAGATTTAATGATTGATCCAATGATATGAACAAAATTACTAACTGAATATTCTTATTGAATTTATGATACGTAAAAGAAAAGAAAACTACTAACCGCTCATTACCTACGTACGTACTAATTATTAATTAAATCTGGGATGCTAAACAATAATTTAAAATAAGTTGACATGACCTTGTTGTCCTCGACGCTCTGGTCATTGAAAATTTCTGTCTTCGCTAGGCAGACATAGGCTGGTATAAATGAGGAAACCGGCAGGACGATATACGTACACGGTGACCCAGGAACTCAAAGGATGTTCTTCGAAAGGGGAGACAAAAGAACCTACAAAAAACGCATCTCTATAAGAACATGTATATGCAAATGACGGTAATGAAAGACGGCAGGTTCTATGATCTTTCTTTCGAGCGGGAAAATATTCTTGCCACCGACTGGATGATTATATTTATCTTAAAATTTCGTAATACAGCGTCTCTCTATTATGTTATCCGTTTAAATGAGGAGTCCCTGCTTAAAGGGAGGTTAAGGCGACTCTAGAACGTTCAGTTGTTCAGATACGAGAAAACAATTGGCGTTAGTCCGCTCCTCACGTAGGCCGAGCGTAGCCATGCACAACTACACCTCATCTGTCGGTGCAGCGAGAGTGAGACGGGTATCGATAGTGACTCACCGTGTTATATGTACAGACGTTATAAAAACTTTAAACATGATAAGACTCGCTTTATGCTGCTTACAGAAATCAATTAAAAATTTGAATTAGTTTCTCATTTTAATCAATGATGGCGTAGCAGAAAATACTTACTTTCATTAATTTTCCATTGTTCAGAACTTACTTATATATTTGTATATAATTATTATCATCAAAAGACGTAACTGTGGGTTATAAATATTAGATCTGTTTCTATAATGTGATCTATGGCATATGAAAAGGACTCGAAACTGTACTGCCTGGTGGTCTAATTGGTAAGGAAGCCGTCTAGCAAATGGCAGATGCAGGTTCGAGTCCAGCACTGAAACTTTGAATTGATTTCTTTGATTTTAGTCAACGATGGCTTAGCAGAAAATAACAATTTTCTTATACATAACATTTCATTTCTAAATTCAAATTAATTTTAAAGCATATCTGATACTTTTGAACATGTATCTTAATTTATACATATGTTTTAATCATTATAACTTTTCAGAAAGCATCTTCTTTAATTTAACTTAAATTTCAAGTTAATAGTAGTTTCTTTTGTCTACAATATTCTTTGCATATTGCAGTACATAGCAACTGATATGTATACGGGATTTGGGTTTTGCAATGGTAAAATCGAATATGCAATACGATATTCACACCGACAGTACCTTCCTACCAGTACATTTTGTAGATTGGATCAGAGACTTCGTGAAACAGGTCTATTTGTTCCCAGTCAACATGATGCAAGTAGACCAAGACATCGTCATACGATCCAAGTTGAAGATGGAATTTTAGATTTTTTAAACAGGATCCCACTTACATCACTATACAAATGACCCAAGAAATGTACATCCCAAGTAAGACAACAGTTCTTTCAGGACTAACGGAATACGAAACGTCCATGAATTTCTGACGATGCTGTATATACGAACGCCATTGAAAACAAATATACAAAATATTTCTTTCATAGCCTAATATGTAAATTAATGCAAGCCAAATATTTATCGAGAAGTCATGGTAAATTAGCTATGAAGCTTTATATACAGCTACGATAAAAATATACATGTATGCATCGACAACAATAAGCTGTTTCCGGAATTTTACTATTTAGTAACTTTACTGGTACGTTATTTTTATATCAATGCATTATGTACATACATATTTAGATAGGTAACCACATTCTTGCGTGGTCATTCATTAAAGATAATACTTTTAGATTACAGTTATTAAATCGTAAAACATACAAAGCTCATTTTACCTAAAATATATGTTCTATATAAGTTAAGTAACCTTAAATAAAAATTCCTATTTTTTGCAATTGTTATAGAACCTTTACCTTTACATTTATTCTCTCTATTTAATTATATCATTAGTTGATGTCATATAATTATTTGGATTTATATTGATCGAAATTCGAATCGGATCGAATCGAATCGGGTCGGATCTAGGATCTACATTGAAAGAACAATTCATACCTTGGCCTTTCTCCTGAAACTTGTCTCTAACTCGGATCGGATCGAATTTGCATTTTTGGTGGCATTCTCTCACATAGCTTTAATTCGAGATAATATATTTAAATTTATCCTTGCTCTTTTCGATTTTAGATAGCCATGTGTGACTGTAATTCCACATATCTAATTCATATCTAATTAAACATACTTAACGATCCAAATACAATGTCCATATACATACACACACACACATATATATGTACATATATACATATATATTATATACATATAAACTTTATATCGAATGTCCTTGTAATTTTCAAAGTTCTCTCAATTATTTCCGATGCGCTTTTAGAATTTATTTGGAATAAAGTAACGTTGATTGAATTACTTTTGCTTACAATATATTTATTATTGTTCTGTAAATTGATGAAATACTGTTTCAGTAATAAAGATATTTTATTATCACGGTGCAGATTTCATTCACCAATAATTTATATAACTTGTGTTGTATTGATGTGCAGTTTTAGAATTTCCAAAATATTATTTTCTTTTATATAAAAAATTGCACATTCATAGATATAAGCAGCTTGTAAAGATTTAAAAACAGTTCGACAACTTTCTTTAAAAGTAAGACCAAAATCGTTCACATAATTCGTTTTCATACAATAAATATCTCGTTTATGTCGCTGTTGCGGCTCCTCAGAACAATGCGATTTCTGATTCTGATAAAGAAAAAGAGCATAATAGAAGTTCATGGGGGAATATACAACAGTTATTATATTTCTAATGCGTTTTAAGGTATTAAGGCTATAGATTCAATGTTTGCATTGTAATATATCCTATTGTTAAGTACCAAATTTGTTGGTACAAGAGAACAATTAATTGTTCTCAATATCATACAATATAAACCGTTTTTAATCATTTAGTAATAATTTATTTGCATTGAACTAAATATTCATAGTACTTAGGTAGTTTTGACATTCGCTTGTTAAGTGAAGTAAATTATTTCCTCGTATAAGGAGATTAGTATCATCGGCATCTTTTATTAACAAATACTGCTCCTTCTGGAAAACACTATGCATATCATTTACATAAATGTTAAAAAGTAATAATCCAAGTACGCTTCCCTGAGGCATTCACCTACCAAGAAAACGCAGAAGAGAGAAAAGCTTCTCCGGTATTTCTGCTCTCTCACAACAAGTAGCTAACATTACTTGTAATGGCGGGGCACCATTACAAGCGATGTTAACTACTTATTGTCTGGTTAACAAATACGATGACAATAATTCGTAAGCCCTCCCACTTGCACCGTAAAGTCCAACATTTGTCAGTCATCATAATATATTTGTTATGGTCAACGTTATCGAAAGTTTTATTTAAGTCCAGAAAAATTCCACAAGCTAATTTAAGTTCTAGTATCGATAGTATTTTATCTGTATACACAAACAGTACAGTGTCGATATATCTACTATTGATGAAGCCATGTTGGAAGTCGTAAAAAATGTTGAGCTCTATAAGAAACTTATTTAACGGAATGAAAATGTATGGTATTTGAATATATTATTAAATGTAATTAATAAACTTATTGGACTATAATTACCTAATTGGTTAGGATTTCCCTTCTTGAATACGAGCTTAAACAGAGCTGTTTTCAGAAGTTGATTGTATGACATAGAGGATCCGCGATATATGGAATATATGACTTTATTATATGAAAAAATACATCAAAACCACATGAATAATTATTTTTAAAAGATTTAACACAATGAATTAATTCAGTAATAGTGACACGAAAGAGAAAAGAGGTTTTTATGTTAGGATCTACTTCGTTTAAGCTATACGTTTTGTTAGTGTTTAAACTTCGGTTCCAATTGACCAAAAAGTGATAGAAATGATTTCCAAATTAAATTGATTGTTTCGTCTACTGAAAGCTGATTGATTAAAAGCGTCTACTGTAGGATGATTGCTATCTGTAAGTTGTGGAAAGTGATCACAGTATCAGGTTGATAATATCTTCGCGTCTATTATTCTATCAAAAATATTTGATAGAACATATATATTGACTATACAGTATGCTGACATATTAGTAACTCAGGTCGATACTGTAATAGAATTTTTATAAAATAAGAGTCCAATACATTAGTGAAAGAATATGAAGCCGCACTTTGTTCTAATACGTCAATAATAAAATCTCCAGCTATCAAAATGATGCTGTTAATGTTGTAGCTAAAACTATTTCAATAATAAGCTCCACCGCGCCAGAAGAGGACTGGCTGTAAATACCGATCACAAACATTCTTACCTACCTCCGTGTTTGCCAAGGTCTCGGCAACAATAAAAGACCAAGTTATTCTCTTCCAGTGAATGTTTCAACTGCCCCTTCAACGTGCCCAATGTTCAGTAAGGCATATTATATCATATGAAATTCCCTTAAATAATTGTTGTATCTTAGTACTTCTATTCTAGGGATACAACATATAACAATAACACGTTTTGACGAAATATTCCAAAATTAGTATTGACAATCTTGACAAGTATTTCATTTTCTCGGAACTATCTTGCACCCAAAATGAAAAACAGTTGGTTTTAGCGCCGGAAGGCCAGGTTTCTAGATTACGGAAAATTTGAACCTGCGTGCTGGGAATAAATATTTTAAATGGCGAATATTGCTCTGGATATCTGAATTTCATCTGTGTACACATAATCTCAGTCGCTTTATGTGTTTTGATGTAATCTATTATTTCATTATGGATAAAATTAGTGTCAAAATCAAAAGCATGGACACTCTTATTAACAATTCCGAAAATTCGTTATTACCTTGGTGCTCTATTCCTTTATTTGAATTATTTTTTCCTCAATTGATACTTTAACAGTATTTCTTTACAGTTTCGATATTTTTTCCAGCTTGATTATCGTTTAATACTGGGTGATTTAAGATCAACCGGTTTTTCTTATCCTTTGACACTCCACTGTACTTTAAAGTTTCGAAATAACCTGGTGTTATATACTGAGGTGATTTAAGTAAACTACTAGTAATAGTAATAATAATAACTTTCTACAAAAATATACTTAGAAACGCAATAAATATAACCCTCTAGCAGAAGAGAAACAGTAACTATGACATCAGAAGCAGGTCGAAATTATATAAATTGCAATTTCTACCTCTTGGGTAATTGCTAAATTTCCATAGAAGTCATGAAGAACTTAATCTCAATCAAGAATATATATATATATATATATATATATATATATATATACAACCATGCTCAGATGTATTAGACACTCCAGGTAAAAACCATTATTCTCGGTATTATCCAAGTCTGACGGAAATTAACCGTAAAAATAGTTAATGGTATTTACAGAAATGCGTTTTTGAATACCCTAGTCAATCCCCTAATGAAAAGAATAGGTGGAAAGGGGAAATTGTGGATTTTAGAAATTTAGTGTTATTCTAGCAGTGTGTGAGCAACGTGCGTTTGTGCGTTTGTGGTAGAGATCAATTAGATTATCCTATTTTTTCACATTGTGTCAGTTATTTGTTGAAGAAAAATGCCTAAAACACGCGAGTTGTCGGTAGGGGAACACGCCCAAATAGTGCTACTGCATTCCCAGAAGTTATCAATAGCTGCAATTCCAAAAAAAAAATGTTCGCGATGTGCAGTCCGTACAACCATTAGTCGCTATCATGAGAGTGGGTCGTTTGTTAACAGACCAAAAAGTGGTAGAAAACCCTGTACCTCGATTAGAGAAGACAGAATTTTACAAAGACTGGCTCTCAGTGATAGGAAAAAATCGTCGAAACAGCTCGCCAGTGAGCTGAAACAGCGTTATCGCGTAACAGTTTCTGCGCAAACAGTGAGAAGGCGTCTCCAGCGTGCTGGTTTAAGAGAGTGTAAAGCGCGACGTAAACCGCTTTTAACTGACGCTCATAAAAAGAAGCGGTATTTATGGGCCAAACAACATGAAAATCGGATAATCGAGAAGTGGTCGAAGATTCTTTGGTCTGATGAATCGAATATCGAGGTATGTAAGTACATCTTCATGACTAATATTCCTATCGTTGTATGCAATTCAGTCTACATGTAACATTAAACAAAATTAATCCTGTCTAAGTGCTAACTTTCTTCTTTTGCCTGGCAGCTTTGGGGACTACCTGGGACGCTATACGTTCGGCGTAGGCAAGGGGAAGCTTATGAACCACAATATATAATTCCCACAGTAAAATTTGGAGGTGGTAATATCATGGTTTGGGGTTGTATGTCTACATACGGTGTTGGAGAAGTGTACCTGTGCGATGGACGGATGAATAGCCAACGCTATTTAGCCATGTTGGAGGAAGTATTAGAACCGTCTGTGCTGAAACTATTCGACCAGGATATTCCACAATACATTTTTCAGCACCCTGCCACAAATCGGGAGCCTCAATGCGTTGGTTCGAGGAAAACACAGTGGAGGTATTGGATTGGCCGCCACAAAGTCCCGATTTGTCGCCCATTGAAAATTTGTGGCGTATCTTAAAAACTAAGATCACGGAACATAAATGCCTGTCAAAAGCAGAATTATGAACAAAAATTCGCGAAATATGGGCTGCAATACCACCGGCAGAGTGTTACAATTTAGTAGCAAGTATGCCTCGACGAGTGCGAGCTGTCATTAAGGCCAAGGGCGGAGCGACAAAATATTGATAAATTGTACTATATTACTAAATAACACTTTGTACATAATTTTCACAACAGTTTTATTTTCCTCACCTCTCTTTTGACTAAATTATATAAACTATATATGTAAGTATGTACATAAATTCGTAAGGTGTCTAATACATTTGAGCACATATATATATATTCTGCATTCCCATTGCAAAAAAGCTGTTATTCCAAATACGAGATACATACTAGACACAAATTCTGTGATCGATTTTGGTCTTACTTTTAAAGAAAGTTGTTATATCTATGGATGTGCAATTTTTAATATAAAAGAAAATAATATTTTGAAAATTCTAAAACTGCACATCAATACAACACAAGTTATATAAATTGTTCTTTTCCAATTCATAAATCAACTCTTAAAAAGAAGAGTCTACATTATTTTAGTTTATAAGTTTATCACAAATTATCAATGCTTGTTAGATCGACACAAATACTCAGCTTATTGAAACCTAGACTGTATTTTTTTCTTGTTAATCTTGAACCCTATGCACTAACTGAATATTTAAACTTTTAATGTTTCGTATGCAACGATATGTAATTGGTGTTTTTAAGCTGCATGGGAACTATCGATATCGATAACTAATTTACTTTGAGAAAAATAAATCTGAACGCGAAATTCATAGAGCACTTTCTTTCCATTTTACGGTCAACACAATCGACCCATTGAGCAAGCAATTCGTGCAGTTAATGATTCTTTTCGCACTAATTTTACTCTTCTCGATTCAAAACGATCAACAAGACAAAGAAATGTGCGTACCGAGGATAATATTGTTGCTGTAGCGTGAAGTATTGAAGAAGACGCTGAAATATCGATTCGTTGTCGTTCTCAGCTTGATAACCTTTGTCCTTCAACTACATGGAAAATTTTACGTAAGGATCTTGGCTTACGTGCCTATAAAATACAGCTCGTGCAAGAATTGAAACTAAACGACCATCGTTTGTGTCACATTTTTGCTGATTGGGCTCATTTGAAACTGGCCGAAGATGAGCATTTTCTTCAAGGAATTGTTTAGTGATGAAGCTCATTTTTGGTTAAATGGCTATATCAATAAGTAACATTACCGTATTTGGAGTGAAGACAATCCTCAAGCTGTTAACAAATCACCATTACATCCACTAAAATTGACTGTTTGATGCAGTCTTTATTTCTTTCAAAATGAGAAAGGACTTGCCGTTACGATGAATGGCGAGCGCTATCGAGCTATGCTGACTGAATTTTTGTTTCCAAAAATTATTCAGCTAAATATGGAGGACATTTGGTTCCAACAAGACGGCGCAACTTACCAGAAGTGGTCCTGTTCACTGGCCCCCTTATTCGTGCGATTTAACGCCTCTGAATTACTTTTTATGTGGCTATGTTAAGTCATTGGTTTATGCCGACAAACCAGCAACTTTTGAAGCATTGGAAGCCAATATGCAAGCCACCATTGACGACATACGGCCAGATTTATTGGAAAAAGTAGTCAAAAATTGAACTGATCGAATGAACTTCATACTTAAAAAATAAATGCTATGAAATTATCTACCAGATTATAATAAAAAAAATTTCGTTCCCACAATATTTCTGTCTTGTATTATCATTTAAATTTCTCAAGCTCTTAAAAAAAACACCCGTTACATTATTTCTGCTGATCTTTTCATGTATTCACCGGAATAAGCCTAAATAAACTATAATAATTATTATTATTAATATTATTGCAATTATTATAATATTTTTTGTATTTTTGTTATCAAGAAAATTAATTATTATTAAGTGGTTAATCTTAAAATATCTTGTCATGCCTCTACTAACTGTAATTAATTGTTGCATCAAAAGCCCGTATTTTTTACCTGTAAATTATCCTAACCTACTTCTAGACATTTAACCAGCCAGTATCTCGAAGAGTTAGAGACTGTTCTCTGTATTACAAGATCTTAAAGCGGCGCCACAGTATTGCATTCCCTAGAAATCAGATGCTAATACTGAGGCATATAGATCATAACAATTATGTGCCATCCACACAGCCATCAACCAATGGTTGAAATGACAAAGTAAAGATAACAATCTATGGAATTATTAATGTAATATAATGTAGTTAAATACCAAAGTAAAGATATCAGTCTACTGAATTAATATAACAAAATATCGTTATAGAAATAAATAGATCTACATTTAGTAAACACTCAGTATTTAATAGTATACATCCACAGAGAGCTATTCCGAATACGTATTTAGTTGATAGGTGTTATAAATCTTATATGATTGTAGAAGATAATACATATATAATATATTGTATTATACTGTACTATATTAAATCGACGCCGTTCCAAATAAGATCCAAAAAACTATGGGTTCAATGATATTTAAATTAACTATTAAAACTATATGATAAATTAATTCGCTAAGACTTAAATTAAGGTATAAAAACTATCTAATAATTGGATCAGCGGTACGCGAATTAATATATAAAAGCTATCATAATATAATCAATGATGTGCAGATTAATTATTACTTTTTGATGGCTGAACGTATCACGCTTAAGACTAAGGGCAGGTTTTACCGTACATGATCAGGCTCGAGGTTATCATACAAAAAAAGTTTAATTGAAACCTGTTCGTTAGAAAGGTTGCAGAATCAAATCCCTCACTTAAACAATTCTTATGAGGCGCGTATATAATCAGGAAAAAACAAGAAACGTTAGAACAAGGACTCTAAAAATCTAATGCGAAAAAAACGCAAAAATTAGTTTAACGGTATATAAATCTTGTCATTGGTCTCTCTATATAATGTAGAGTCACACAAAATTCTTTTCCTTGTCAAGATGGGATTTGTTAAATTAAAGATCGATATGATGATCAATTCGATGCGATCGCGTCAATTAGGATCAGACTTCTGGCCAATTACTTCAACAAAGACTGTTAAATTAGCATTTACTGGCCAAATCAAATGTCGGAAGAAAATCCGTTTCTTCATGAAAATGCTATTTTACATCATCCGGCATTGGATTAATTAGTTCACGATGTTAACGTCCCAACTACTAATTGATAAGACAAGGAAGAAACTTCTAGTCTTTCTTTAGTTAAGCCAAACATACTACTTAAAAGGAGGAAAAAAAGGAGAAAATAATAACCAAATACGAGATCATTACTAAAAGATAACTAGTTATCGAACTACTTACAATAACTTGAAAACACGAACTAATTAAAATAAACGGATTGTGATAACAAGGAAGAAACCAACATTTCCAATAGCACTCATCACAAAAATGGAACTGGAACAGCCTAAATGCTGAGGTAAATCTATGTGAATACTTAGTAGTACAGAAAGGATTTGAAAAATAGAACCAAAACAGTTGATTGAAAACAAAACTAGGATAATTGTAAAACAAAATTATTACTTAGTTTAACATAGCTCTGAACTTATTTGGATAATTGCATTTCACAAGCGACTAACTGTTCAATACATGAAGATAAATAGATAAAAGAATACCTTACCATGTATGAAAATTCAACAGAGAAGACAAATAGGCAAATAGAACATTAGCCTAATTTCAAAATAATAACTAAAAATTAAATTAGTGATTTATATAAGAACAATTTCTAGAATAAAAAAATGTAGCAATATAGGACCGTAATGAAATAAATTCAATAAAATGCAAGTTATAAAATAAGACATGAAAGCAAAAAAGTGTTAAGGATTCTAATTATAATATTCACAAAAATTGTAACACTGGAATATAGAGTAGTGTACACAAAATATGAACGAAATAAACTCTACGGAAAATTGAAAATGAATGAAAGGTGAAAAAAGTCAGTAACAATCATTTAAAATATTATTGATGTAGTTTATATATTGTAGATGATTTTCTTTCTATAATCTACAAACACACTTTCAGTAGAATCAAAGTATCAAGGTGCGCTTACTGTTATCTAGAAAAGAGTTTCATTAATAGAAGTTATTTTACCTAAAGTAGACAGTCTCATATATTAATAATAATAATAATAATAATAAAGTATTTATTGCCAATTACAGTAAAGGAAACAATTATAATTATACATAGTATATAATAATGTAATTCCAAAAAGACCAACTCGCCGAACGTGTAGGTCTATGCATTTAACATTCTACTTTCAGCATCTTAGACTTAAAAATAAAATGGAAAAAATATTAAAAATTAATATAAGCGAAGTTGTTAAATTAGTTGCTAAATTAAATTTGACTAAATTCTTTTGCCTCTAACAATTTAAAAATATGTTTAGACAACCTATTGATTTAATTTTCGTGATTACTGCTTTATTCTGATAATATTTATACCATTTAACTTAAGATATATTGCACTATCGTAAATAATGCAATTATTAATTGTTTTTAACAGCATTTTCTAGCTTTGCAATGTATTTTTATATACAATGTATATTTTACGATATTTTAGTAGTGTCATTGTAAAAAATAGAATATTTGTCACGTTATTCTAGAAATATAAACAAATATATTTTTAAAAATCACGAAAAGCTGAAAACCACATTTGGTTTGCAAGAAATATTTTTATTACGTGTCTCTCAATGAGTACATTTAAATGTTAATAAAACTATTTCTATTTCTAGTTTATATTCTTTATTTAAAAATAAAGAAAAAGAGGCTTGTTGAAACGTAATTTTATAATGTTGTTTCATCATCGATTTATTTTTTCAGATTTTAAGTTTTTCTGTAACTTGATTTCATAATTTTTTACGTCCACTTCACCATCTGATTATTCTTTTCTTACTGGCTTTCTTTTATTTTTCTCGATACTTTGATTTTAATTTTCACTAAATTTATTGGCATATTAATCAAACCAAAGACAAGACTCCTTTTATATATATTTTTAATTAATTATTAGAATATTTTATTAATATTGCTCTCAAAATTCTTTCCCTTACATTCCCTAGCTTATTTTTGGTCTTCTTCTAAATTTTTAGTCGATCTTTATTGCTATTTTATTTTTTTCAATTACTTTCTTGTTTATTATTATATGTTCTTGTTTTATATATTCTTGCTGCTTAGCTGATTATTACTTTTTCAGATAAGTTGTGCATTTCGTTAATCCATTTTTTGTCTAGTTCTTATTTATATAACATTTTCTATACTGCCGCTTATTTCTTGTATTTTTTAAAATTTACTTATTACCGAAAATTCTATTGTATACGTTTTCTGTCCCAACTCTTGATTCTGGAAGACGTTGTTCCAAATTTTTTCTTTGTACCTATAGTTTATGCTTATAGTGCTTCTAATTATGGCTAACAGACTAATGAATAACAAATGTCAAAAGAAACATTGGCATTTGTCAATTCTAGCTGTTGCTAACACATGCATCGATATTATTTTTTCGTATTCACTTCGTAGAAATTCTAAATTAAAACAAAATATAATAAGGAGAAATAGCAAAATCATAATAATGGATCTATTAAATTATTCTATATGTTGATACTTTATTACCTCTTTTGTTTCTTTGGAGTACAATTATGTAGATTCTAATTTTGTAAAATTTGTTGTCAGGTCGTTTTGCTATAATCTAAACACCAGTTAATTAAACTCCCAATTTACTGTTCATTGGTGTTACTTCATTTTGATTATTAAATTAAAATTATTACAAAATTAAAATTCTGTTTTATGGAATTTGTTTCTTAAAATTGAATTTCACCTTTCTATTATCAATTCAGGAACTTAATAGAAACTTATTAGTTCAACAAATTGCTTTTGTGCTCTCTAGTAATCTTTTCGTGACATTAGTATTTAAATTAGTTTATACCTAATCAGTACACCAGTTACACAGAAAAACACGCCTCTATTTAGACAGTCTCCATTGCTATTTCTTTTTTGTTTCGATACAATACCGCCATAAGAATAAAATAAGCTGAAACTTATCAATGTACATATATTTATCTTTCATTTAAAATAAAACATTTATATACTTTTAAAGCAGGTTTTCGGACTGAGTAAAAATGCTTTCGGTTATTGATGATGGTCAGAATAGAAAAGAGTTTAGTTTATAAAGCTACTATACTTCTGTTGCCATATGATGTGCTAACGGTCATTTATGTATAGTACGTTTCAAAATGTAGTGAGGAGTCATAAGTAATACCATGAAGGGCCTATTGTCGCGTAAAACAACTGAACCGGTTTACTGTAATAAGAAAAATGAAGTAATTAATGTAAATATATAAACTTCCTTTCGTTACTCTACATTTGGTTAATAATATCAAGAAGAAACTGTATTACGAAGTAATAAAGCAACAATAACAAACGGTTTGAATACTGTGTATTTAACTACCATTTATGCATATACAAAGCAAATTGTGTTAAATGTTACAATAGTTTAATGAAAATAGGTTAATTATGAATTTCGAAAGCTGAATGTTGGTATTTCTGAATGAAAAAGAAATATGGTAGTAGATAATTTAATTCGGATAAAATATATACTCTTTCTACGAAAAGAATGATGTTCTTAGAGGTTATAGTTTGCGGGCATTAATGATTGGGGAAACTTAAAATCAGAAGTCAACATTATGAAGATTTTGGAAATCAAACTAATTATCAATACATGAAGATTGCTAGGACAGGGTACATAATGAAAGTACGAGAAATCGTACTTATTGGTATAATTATTTATAATTGCTATCGACAGGTGTATGCATAATATAGTCAAAATGTGCTGAAGCGATAATTCAAATCAGTGCTAGTTAGATGTTCCTGCATTTAGAGAAAAGGTCTGACAATACGGTATTATAGATCTACAAATAGTTGGGTTGAAGCAATTGCGTTCTTGCCTGGCAAAAAACATAGAAAATTGTTCCTTAGATTACTAGAAAGACATATCAATATTCGAAGATTGGTCTGAAAATAGTTTAAAACTAAAATATAAATAGAGCAATTCCCCTTGATAAAGCTCCTTGCCGTTTTCGCTTACCAAAGAAAATATCTAATAGCAACAAAAAGTCATTTGAATTCTTAAATAAATATAGAGTAGATGCCATGGCAAGCAAAATAGGAACATGATGGGTTTAATTGTTTCGGGTGCAATTAAAAGAAACCAAACAAAGAAAAGTTCATTCTGAGAGTGTTATAGAGAGGGATAAAAGAAGACGTATTTGCCAACACTTAGCGCTATGCAATTGATGATATGAAAATTTAGATAAGATACAATGATTTACAAATGATGCATTCGGACGTCATAATTAATTTAATAGTGATTCCACAGTCAAAGATACAGACATTTTTTAGAAAAAATTTCAGATATTTTCTCCGCCTTTTATTTATGTTTGATTAATTTGTAAATTAACTCTCAGACAATATCATAAATTAGTGTAGAATGAATTCCTGTTTTACAGGGTGTGGTTGACATTTTCTATAAATATACATTTATATATTATACATGCATAGTTTTACTGCTTATAATAAAATATTGATAAGACGGGCCTGTAGTCTATTTCGCATGTCGATTAGTTGTATTGCATACCACCGATCGGGTTCAGCTTACTGTGAAAGTTTGCCATTCCCACTACATCTAGAAACGCAATATACATTCAACAAGCTTTCACTCAAGTTTGAAACAAACGTTACAATTGTTAAAAGAGAAAAAAATTTAGTATCTAATGACAATTAGATGAGAGGTTTAACACCAACTAAAATAAAAATTGAGATGAAATCAACTCTTAACAATAATGTTCCTTCATTGTTAGCGATATGAAAGTGGGTAATTGTGTTTAATGTTACCATTTATTGATTTAAAGAGTCAGCATTCTGAGAGGCAAAAATCGATCACAACCGATAACACTGAAATAATTCTCAGTGCAGTGCTGAATATGTGTAACATTGTAAAAGTCTGAACAGATAAGGTACATTTGACGGAGACATTAAAATATGAATCAACATTGTCGGATTGACGTTGTGAGTCATTTCCGATGTAATCTGAATGTTCACTACTATTGATGTAAACTGAATCTATCACTGCAAACCTGAAACAAAGTGATAGTCTACACAAAGTCTAAAAGTTGATTCAAGTGCTCCAAAGGAAGTATTCGTCGACTGTCTTAAAAAAGCGTAGTTCATTACAGGAGATTATACTAGTGTATTACTGGCCGAGTTGGACACTCAAATCAAAAGACAACCACTTTTGGTAAAAAAATAAATCTGTTTTATTACATTGTACCAGATCATTAATTATTATTAAAGAATCCTGCACGTAAAGAAATTTGACGCAGGGGCCAGAGTTTTCTACTTTTCTAAAACTGAAGCGTTTTAATGACCTCGAGCAATCTTACTGTATGGAAAGTAATAAATAAACAAAAGTAAATATTTATTTTGAAAATAAAATTGTTTTCTTTATGATTTTAGTTCACATTCGAGTATTTAAGTATCGATTTTACATTTTTAGGTAGAAAATAATAAATAATAAAATATTACGTATGTATCTAATTTCATTATTATATAGTATTTTTTCTTAATAATATTTATATTCAATTAATCAATTCTGTATGCACGTAGAGCGTTCTATGCATTAATTTATTACGTAGAGAAAAAACATATAGAATTACAAACGAAACACTGTCATCACCAATCATCGCGGCATGTTCATGTCGGCATATAAATATGTATAGCATATCGGGACAGTTTTAAATTAATTAAACATGTAGAGAAATGTTAATTATTTCCGCGAAAATTGTATGTATTTGATATCTGTTTTCAAAATAAAAGTGCAAACACATATGTACCTACACACATGTATGTATGTTAAATGAAGCATTGTGTATTCAAAAGCTGTGCCTGGGAAACTAGAGACCGGCTACATTGTATATTTACACTGCTGTTTGTCGTAATGAACTGTGTTACACTCGAATGCTTCTACTAATGAGTAACGAATAATAGTACAGTAGGATAAAATTGTTAATATGAAACAATAAAATTGATGGGATGCTTATGTTGAAAAATAATGTACATACCTACATATGAATATATATATATATATATATATATATATATATATAATATATATATATATATATATGTATATATGTAATTTTGGCAAAGCAGAATTTTCGATGATATTTCATATACTCCTTAGTTTTCTTAGGAGATTTTCTCCTTCGGGATTGTTAGAATGTCCTTTACTTTTCGTTACGATGTTGTCTGTAGTTTCTTTTGTTTATAGAATCCATACATGTATGAATACAATATAAAGAGAAATATAATCATTACGATTTTCATAGTCTGCCTTAGAAAAGGCCTAACCGTATTTTATTGTTCCATTAAACAAATTGAAGAAAATAAAAAGGTCTGCGTCGGATGAAGCCCTTATTCTAACGGTGCAGTATTTTAAGAATCTTCAAATCTCGTGAAAGATAATTACAAAAATGAAATAATGACGTCTTGGTCCAAGTGCGCTAAATTTATTATTATTGTTGTATTATTATATTATATAGTAATACAACAAAAATAATTGCATGTAACTAAATAGTAAAGATAAAAATATTTAGTATGACCACCTTTAGTAGACATTACACTTTTCACGCGTTTGGGTAGACTATCGAACAGAAATTCATGTGGAGTATTACTTCATTCTTCCAAAAAGATAATAAAAAGTTGATCGGCATTAGTTGGCTATCTTTTCTGCATCGTGCGATCTAAATAATCCCATACATGTTCGATATTATTTAAATTTGCAATTTGTAATGGTCAAACTAAAAGTTTGTGAAACTCTTTGTTGCTCAATTTCATTCAAATAATTTTTAACGATCCTAGCAATATTCTAGGATAGTTAAAAAGGCTGTTATGGTGCTGAAAAATTTGTGTTTTTGCTAGTATAGCATGTTGCTACAGAATCTCCAAATATTTCGCTGGTATAAGTTTTCCAGTAATTTTAATTAATAGAGTCAATTTCTTGGGCAGATACAATACCCCATACTTGCGCAAATCTGCCTCCATATTTTATTGATGAATATATATAAGATGGACTGTACGCTTCTCCAACCCTTCTGCGAGTATACTGCTTCATGCGAAGTTCTTCTGTTAATGCTTCAGATGACTTCGTCCTGTGTCGCAAAGATGTCAACCACAAATATTGATCATAACCTTCTTTTACTTTTCTTGGCCTGTAAGTCCTTTTTGTATTAGCTATCAAAGGTTGCTTAATTTTAAAAATCGAAGACTTAGAACATTATCTCCCTGTTAATGAAAGAACACTACCCAGCGGCGATTTTGGTCAGATATTCAGGTATTTCGCTGCCTCTTGGCATCCCATAGACACTAGTACTGAAGTAAACAAGTTCTTCATGATTGAAAACAAAAAAGTTCAACTAAATGCTTCGAAGTCCAGTGATATACGTTGTTCACAAATTGTCCTTAAGCAGGTAAAGAAATAATCACAGATAAGGGGACAAATTACCCGAGTAGCATTAACTAAGAATATCTTCGTAGAATCTGCTTTCTATTTTATTTTAATATTTCTACCGGATAAATCTCTGCCAAGTTAAGGGTCATAATACGAGTGTGCTTCAGTTGATTATCACTACGCGTTTCACTATTCCCTTCAACTCAGTCACATTCGGTGTTGTACCTTTTATTGTCTATTAATAATTTCATTACATTCTATATAACCATAGTAAAGTAGTGTTTGCGATTTATTGTTTTTTCATAATAACTTTTAATCCAATATGCTATTATTTAATTATTTACAACGACGACCGAAAGTTTAAAAGATTTCGAATTGATATGACTTGAGGCGAATAGCGTAACGTGTAAGGAGAATTAGCGGAAGAAGCAGATACGTATTTTTACCGTTGTATTTGCAGAGATTTAGCTGGTATATGCATGTGTATATATATGTAAACCTGATAAATTAAAATTTATTAATTCTGTAGCATTCCATTACCTACTCGGTTTCATAGATCATATTTTCCTGAACAAGATTTGTTATTTGAATTTTCCTGTTTTACTGTAAATGAGTGCATAATCTTGCTCAATATTCTATCGTTAAGTATAGGTATAAAATATATACATTCTAAATTATTCAAATATTGGGCGAACAAATATGAAAATATAATTGATTAAAAATTATTTGATACCAAATGACAAAAACGCTCAATTCGTTAACCTTTATTTTCTGTATACTTTATTGAACAGAATTGTATAATTTATTAATATTCACAAAATGAATATTTAATACAAGCAAGAAATCTGTAATTTTATATTAACCAACAATGGATTCAGATAATGACACTTCAAGATTATTTAATGCTATAGTAAAATATTCTGTAAAATATTATAACCTACTCCCATTTTAAGTTATTTGGTCATCTACAAATACATAATCTGAAAGGTACAACAGAATTTTGGAATTACATACGTTAAGAAATTTTTCATTGAAATACTTATCAAATACATCACATCATCATATTGAAATTACAAGTGGATGTCAATGTGATACCAATATACTTTAATGGAAGTTTGTTCAGAATTAATCGCATGATTAATTAAATTACCTAAAATTCACATAACGACTTTTGGTTTTTGGGAACAGATTTTTAAGCAAAAAAGGAAACATTAACGTGAATAATATCATGTAAGTTGTTATAGAGGAGTATGTAGTAGTTCGTAGTACATCACGAGCAGTTTGATCTGTCTGTAATTGATATCATAAAAAATTAGGCTATGGTTGTCAAAAGTAAATATTAAAAGTAAGCAGTAGATCTATTCGTACATTGATGCCAATACACGTATTCTATTACCAACTGCGGCAGATGTCTTTGTTTATCCTGTATATGTCTACCACTTCTCTTCAACTGTCCAAATTAATTCATTTAGTTCAAAAGAGAGTACTTTTTTAAAGCAAAATTGTATGCAACATATGAATAAAACTCGCATCTAATACCATACCTTTGAAGGCAAGTATGTTATTAACATAATCAAGGTTACGTAATGATTCCCTTTGATTTGATATTAGTATAAATAGCTCAAAATTGTTATAAATAAGTAGTGTTATATCTACTTAACTAACAAAGGTGTCCTAAAGCATTTAACTGTAATATTGCATTACAAGAAATTGTAATAACCTCCTTATTTCTTTCAAACAGTATATACTTTAGGAACACTATAAAGAGATGATTGTAATTTTGCAGAAAAATTTCTCTGTATATTATATATAAGTCCAAAGTTCCGTTATCCTTTCGGATTATTTATTTGTAGATGACTAAATTATTTAAATTGGTAGTAGGTTGTAGTATTTTATAGAATATTTAAATTAAACCATTTAAGGATCTTTAAATATCAGTGCCTGTTGGATAATATAAAATTTTACTTAAAATATTCCCTAAAATGCGAGAACTTTTTAAGTGATTATCTAGCGATCTACCAGACGATAAGTGAAGCAAAATCCTCCTATAAATGAAATTTCGTGCTCGTATTAAATATTTATTTTTTATGAACATTTGCGTATTTGCAATAAATAATTTTTAATGAATTCTTTTCTTATATTTTTGCGCTCAATATTTGAATACTATAAAGCTTTAGGATGTATATACTTTTAAAAATAAATTTCAATCAATTTTAATTTTTAATTTGCATAATTTAGTCACAACTGAAACTGCATGTACAATAATGTACTACAAAGTGAGAAATTCTAATAGAATATTTTGAAAAGTCAATAATTAAAATCAAATTGCTCACTTCAGTGAAACTAGCGGACAAACTTCCCCGATTAAATGTGAATAAAACGGTTCTTTGAGAATCGATCGTCCAAATTTGCAAAGGTCTCACTGAGTGGAACAGAAAGTCTTTTACGATAATAATGAGTCTACAAAGAAGATAGCGCAGCAAGCTCAAGAAACATACGGATAATATGAACTCGATGCAAAAACGATAGCCATCTGCCAAATAGAAAAGGAAATCGCGATTCACTTATTATGCCAATGCGGAGAGCTTGGCATGGACGCGGTTTCTATAAATGAAAGATAAATATTCTATAGCGGAAATATATATTGACAAACAGACCATGAATTTTATATGTCTAGTTAAACCACAATAGACCTGGAAAAGTCGCAGTAGAATAGGTTATGTGACCACCTCACAACACCTAATCTAAGTTCGTACATATTATATATATATATACATATATATATATATATGTATATATATATATATATATATATATATATATATATATATATTAAAGTTTTATATTTACAATAGGTTACCATTTCCAGAGTAACGCAACGTGAAAGGAAATAGCATTAGCACTAAATATAAAATCCCTCTGTTCATATTTTAAATTGCATACGTTAACTTTTCCGTTTCCTTTAGGAACGAACCCTGAAAGAGATTCAAACGACATCGACGACGAAAAGACTTTCCTACCATGATTACTATGCTGTTAACACGGCCGTCTCGACATAACATACTAAGCACATGTTATAACAGACGACGTTTTCTAAATTAAATTCTTTAATAGCACTGTCAAACGACGTATACGTGTGTACGAAATGTTTTGCAACGGTTTCTTGGTTTTCTTTTTAAGCCAAAGTGATTTTATCAACGAAAAGAGGAAGTTATAAGAACCCCGCGACGATACCGTATTCCTATTCACCACTATTACAACAGGTCACTTTAATATGTCTGTCATTTTAGCGCAAGCAATTCTCTGGCAATCATTCATCAAAATCCGGGAATATAATCTGAGCGGTGCGTCCCGGAATCGAAACCCATGCCGCAGCGGTTGCAGCCGGTGGTAGTCAATTTTGGGAAACTCCGAATACGATTTCACCTTCCAAACTCGTAAATCAAGTCTCAGGGCCATATATGATTTATTGTCGGGGACCTCGGTGAAAATTCGCATATGTACACTTTCCGGCGATGGAAATTATGAGTTAAATCGTATATCTTTTTTAATTGACGACATTTACAAACGAAAATAAAAATATTCTTGCATTTTTTTTTTGAATATGTTATCGATGTATAAAGAACAAATATACATTAACATTCAAAAGGCATTTCGAAATTTAGTCAATATAAAAAGAGAATTATTATCAATATGAATGTTTAGATCCTTCTGTCAAGTAAATATAAATAGTCATAAACGAAATCATCCACAATTATTACTATTTCATGATTAGAAATGGTTCCAAAGTATAGATCCAAACGAGTACCTTAAATTAAATACTAAGATTCGTATACAGTAGATACTAATTTCGTTTAATATTTCTTTAGTTTCTCTCTTTAACTAACCAAACTGCCATTGGAGCTACACTACAGGCCATAAGTGAGGGATCAGTAGATGAAATTTAAAAAAAAACATGCACGCTTAGTGAAACAAAACGTATATTTCTACAAAACTATATCTACGAGACAAATGAACAGTTTTCCTTATAGAATAAAATAATTTCAACATATTCTGTAGAATTTCTTATCATATTCGACTTTCGTCGAAGTATCTACCTCTGCGCTTAATGATTTCTTTACAAATATTAGGCAACCGCGATACAAGTTTCTGGAGCGTATCCATTGGTAAATTATTCCACACCCTTGTAAGTTGCTCCCAAAGCTGTTTCTGCGATTGTGGACAGCTTTCTCTCACGTTTCTATCTAATTCATCCCACAGTAATTCGATAGGGTTGAGATCGGGTGATTGTGGTGGCCAAATCATATTTATCAGCACCCCTTCCTCCTCTTTTTGATTCACATAGTTTTTACAAAGTTGGGAAGTGTGTTTGGGATCATTATCTTGTTGTAGATGAATACCTTCACCAATTAACCTTAATCCAGACGGAATTGCATGTTCCTCCAAAATCTTCAGATACCCCTCTTTTTTTAAAATGCCTTCAATGCGGTACAAATCTCCGGCACCATCAAAAGGAAAAGGATCCCCAAACAAGCACAGAACCTCCTCCGTGTTTAACAGTTGGCACTACACATTCAGGTAACATCCTTTCACCCACTTGTCTTCGAACGAAAACTCGATTACTACCAAACACTTGTAACTATGACTCATCTGTCCATAACACCTGCTTCCACATTTCCATGTCCCAGTGTTGATGGTCCTGGGCCCATTCTAACCGTTTTTTACGATTTCGTGGATTCAATAATGGTTTTCGAGCTGCAATACGCCCATGTAGTCCCGCCTTCCTCAAACGTCGTTTTACAGTAGTCAGTAACACCGGCTTCCGACGGCCTTATTTCAGCTCTGCTCGAAGCTGAGGAGCTGTGAGGCGCCTATTTCGTTTTGATAATATTTTTTAAGGCGCAAATCCTCTTGTCTGGTAGTTACCCTTGGCCTTCCGCAACGTTTTATTGGTTGTAATGATCCACTTTGTGAATATCGTTTCACTGTTCCTTGCACCGCGTGATAAGATAAATTTCACTTTTGGGCTATTTGCCGTAGTGAAAATTTTTCACCATGTAGCGTTATTATAGAACTACGAGTTTCTGCTCTAAGTTCCTTTCTTTTCGGCATTTTTATAAGTTACTTTTACGTCTGTTCTCAAATACTCGTATTGCAACTTACTCGGACAAATGCTGCACGAAAACTAATTTTTAAATTGCTAAATAGTTTACTATGAATTCCTAATACCATTTTAGTAATATTGCGTTGTAAACCCTATTAAATTTATTGGGGTATATAAAATATTTCTATTAAATAGACGCCATAAAACTATTAAAAGGATTTACAATATTTCTCAGAAACAAATATATTTATCTAATTTATAATAATAATCCGAATAATCCTTCTCAGAATTACATTTACAACTGTCATTTCAATTATTCTCACCAAAACAGGTAAAAGTCTAAGGGATGTGTCTAAAATACAAGTGTTTTGTTATTTATGATAAGTGATCCCTCACTTATGGCCTGTAGTGTATATAAATAATTCTAATTTCATTATGTGAAATATAGAAAACAAATAATTTTATGCAAAAAATCCGCTATACATAAAATCTATGTCAGATAATGGTGAAAAATGGTTTTTGAAAGTAGTCGAAACTTTGTAGCAATAAATGGGCGATCCGTGAGAAAATAATTATGAAGGAATAAAATAATTAAATCAGTTATTGTAGCAAATCTAGAATTCAAAATGAGATATGACGAATGCAAATGAAACAAAAAAATATTTGCTAACCAAAAATCTTACTCGAGGCAATGAAATCTTAGTATATAAATAAATAAGAATCGTTTCCTTGTGCAATTCTTGGTAAATAACAAACAAGAAAATTTTGTTTTTTACGCATCGTCCGAAATTGCAGCTCACATTTTAATTCTGAAGAAGCTCAAAATGTTAAAGGACGAAATATTGGCAAAAAGAAGAACTGAATTTAAATTAATATATATATATATATATATATATATATATATATATATATATATTATTCAGTTCTTCTTTTATATATATAAATGAAAAATAAAATTTTTGTAGTTCATAGAAAGAGAATTTTCATTTCAATTATAAGCTTCGAACATTACATATTTTCACACGTACCATTATTCTCTGAATATACGTATACATATTTACTAAAGGATTGGCCCTTTTTCATTTTATACTTCCTTAATTAACCGGTCATCCGACTGAAATAACTTTCCCGATAATGTATACAAGAAAATTTAAACTAAAACCTTTTCCTTTAGTTCCAGGTAAGGAAATTTAATATTGTGGAACATTTGTTACAAGGCGCTATAACCGTAAGTAGAGTATAATGTAATTACCTTCTATGTAGTATGATTTCGGAGCAGCGTCCTTTTAAAGGATATAATCCTTAATATTCTTTGTTCTACTATAATCAACATCTATCCATCTCTGTTTAATGTTAGTGGAACCATATTTTACCTATTTTACCTTCCAAAGAGCAAACATACTATATGGCATATAAACTACATGCGTTACAACTTTCAAATGTAAACTTTTAAAAAAATAACATGCAACATTTCTTACAACTGGCAAAATATGAGAGAAAGATGTAAGTGCTTTTTCTTTAGTTTGGTTTTCGTTGTTTTAAATGAGTTGGGTTGCAAAAACGTCATACATGTTTTAAAGTAATAAATGTACATATTTATTACAAACAATGATATTTCAACAAATACATTGAGGCCTAAACAAATTAAAATATACATATAAACGTAGAATATCATTTATTTCTAATATGCAATGGAGAAATAGAATTTATATTAGATATCTTTTACTTTTAAATTTATTTTAAAAATAGTTTTTACACTATCTAGCTAAACTGAATTTTATACATATGGTCTATTATAATTTTCTAAATTCTCATCATAGATTAATCTAGATGGTCTCTTTTATAAAGCATTGTTTGCATATTTGATAAGGAAAACAACATCAAATTTTCTTTTCTTACTAAAGTTTAACTTTGAAAATAAAAACATTAAACATTCCTAGAAATTTATTTAAATTGTCTGCATTTATAAACAATGTTTTAAGTATTTATTTCTAGTTGCTATTTTAATGGGATCTGTTGCTTATACGTCTACTATTGTACTATTTAAAATTCTAGGAATATCTCTAGATCACAAGAGAATTATTAAATTAACAGTAAATTTCCAAATTTCCGGTTAGAGTTCCAAAGTACGGCAAAAATAAATATGATTTACAATCGTCTTGCTATATTACTATATTATATTCGTCTTTTTATCTTTACTACATGCTGCATATACACACACATATATACATACACTATCGCTCATAAGTATTTGGTCACTCGCATTTAACCCGCAAACTGTAGCAAAAATCAAATTGAAATAATAATATCTTCTTATTAGTTACATATATGAAAAATATATATTTTTAAATCTAAAATAAATTGTTGTATAACATATTTATCTAAATTTTGTATTCGTCTACATGCCCTCTTTTATTTTTAATAACTGCAGCACACAATCGGGGCATTCTTTCGATTAATTTTCGTAATGTCTCAGGTTTTATTTTACCCTATACCTCTTGCAGGTTCTTCCACATATTAACAGCAGATGCGGGGGCCTCTTTCGGTCAAGTTCTTCCCACAACAACTCGATGGGATTTAAATCGGGACTCTGGGGACTTTTATGGTTTCTTCGTTCTCCAATTTGTGCAAATATTCCCAGCATAGTTTGGAAGTGTGTTTCGGGTCATTATCTGGTTGTAAAATAAAATTCTGACCCGAAATTTTAATTCCAGAGGGGGTTGCGTTTTCCTCTAATATGCGCTTATACTGTTCTTTTTTTAGTACACCATCGATTTTTACGAGATTGCCCATATTTTATCCAGAAAAGCAACCCCATATCATGACTGAACCTCGACCGTACTAAACAATAGAGGCTATGCCTTCTTCCCCAGCACGCTCACGAAAACGCGTCTTCGTGAAGGGATAATCTAGAATTTACATTAATCGGTCCACAATACTTTATTCCAGTCTTCTATGGTCCAATTTTAGTGATAGCGCGCGCATTTAAACGTTTCTGCTTATTTTGCTTGCGTAGAAGCAGCTTTGGAATTGCAATTCGTCCATGAAGACCGACTTCTTTTAATCGCTGTTTAACTGTGGAAACACTTGTGGGTTTTCGACGAATAGAATTCATTTCTGCTGTGATTTCCGGGGCTGTTTTTCATATATTTCTCTTGCTTGTGTCCACCATTGCAAGATTTTATGCTAAGGTTGTTTACCTTTGCATGCCTTTTCGAGTTCTACTCATCACACTTCCACATTCGCGGTGTTTTTTGATGATATAATCCACAGTGAACTGATTTAATTGAAGTTCTGTGGCAATTTCGCGGTTGCTTTTGCCAGTATTATGGTATACGACTATAAACTATCGTGTTTCTCTACACTTTCCATTTAGGCATTTCTAACCGATTGAACTTCGTCGAAACACACGATGTTATCACTATCAGCACCTCACAAGAACTAACTGCAATTTTGCCAAAACACCCAAGTATAAATACTTAATAGTTTACAACAAAACCCTGCCTTCATATATAATCATAACAATCGAAAATTTGTAAAAATTGAGAGATCTAATCCCTTAAGTGTAATTATTCTACCTGGAGTTTTATTAGTGTATTATCATTCATTGTGAATAATAGGGTAATCGCATAATTATTTTTGAATAAGCTTTTATAGATTTTAATATTTACTATGAAACTATTTCTTAGTACAGAAATAAATTGTATGATTACAACATTTCTAAAGAAACTGTAATGAAACAAGGGTGACCAAATACTTATGAACGATAGTGTATATACTATACTATACCACACCTCTACTCGTCGCTACCGCATTTTCAGATTTAACGCTATAAAATCTAAATTTCCTATTTAATATACACAATAACCTTTGCTAAAAGTATGTGATGGCAAAATATGTAAAACTCCTAATTTCATCTATGTAATGTACTATCCCTATGTCAGGAAGTATT
Organism: Dermolepida albohirtum; assembly: GCA_031893035.1. Taxonomy (NCBI): domain Eukaryota; kingdom Metazoa; phylum Arthropoda; class Insecta; order Coleoptera; family Scarabaeidae; genus Dermolepida; species Dermolepida albohirtum. Next base: position 91,781 of record JAVIWB010001724.1, read on the forward strand.
CACTTTTAGTATTTAAATTATATTCTCGAAGTGATTAATTGATAGTCTTTATTATAAAGATCTGCATTTATTATAATTTATAACGCAGTTCTTAAACTATTTTACAAAAATTCTGTAATATATGGAATAGATTGCAGTTTTATCTTATAAACAATTTCGGTGGTCCGAACACATCCTAACATTACTTATTATTTCATGTAGGGACAGAACTAATGTTCGTTTTTTTTGGAAAACACGTCATGTTTCTTAGATACTTTCTTAAAATGGTGGTTAAAACACAAAACAACAAACAACAAAAGAAAATATTTTAAAAATATACGCTTTTCTTTTTCTAACATGAGTTTACACATATATGTATTCTGTAATTTTATTTCAGAAAAATAATATCAACTATATCATTTAGTATTTTATGGAGCGACCTTTTGTAGATATTATGTCATAAACGTTATTGTCGGAGTTTTATATTTAAGTGTTTCTTCTACATATCCAATGCGATAAAGAGTATTTTATTTTTATTTGTTGTCCAGGGTATTCTTTCTATATTTTTCTTACGCGACCGATTTAAATAGAATAATATATAGCATATAATTCCTGAGGTATTATATTTAATGAAATACTTGTGTATATCACAAAACCAGAAGTGGTACTCTGTTTTGCTACAGTCCTTTTAGATATTTCCTCTCAGTCCGTTTACGATTATACATTAACTCGATAGTGTCATAAATTTTATCACAAAAAAAGAGGGTCGTTAACAGTGTCTTCAGGCGATTAATGTTCGGAGAAAAGTATTAATTTATTGTATGCTCCAAGAGTCTATAAAATAAAGATTTATAATCGAAAAGTTTTCCATGATATATTTTTCAAACGGTGAATTTGCGATCATAAAAATATTTATACGCAAAAGTCAACTATGTAATAGAAAAATTATCGAAATATTTATAATTACTTATTAATTTTTGTATTTTAGACAAGTAAATGTAAAAAAAATATGATTTGCAAACAATTTTGTTCGAATCTAAAACTTTGCTTTGTGTCGAACGCAAAAATATGCTTCTTAAAGCAGAATGTTCGACAGATAAGATAGATAATGATTCTTAAAAATAATAAGAAGCTGAACATGAAAGAGCACAATATCTATTTATATTAATTTGGATGTGACCAAAAAGAAAATACAAATACAAAAGGAGATTAGAAAAAGGTCAAGTGACAAAAAGAAAAAGAATAGCACAATAGAATAACTCATATGAAGATAACAATTGATGAAACATGGTGAATGTGATGCAATAGCAACGATAGTTTATCGAAAAATGGAGATACACCCAAATCAAAACAAGTTTAGGAAGAAAATAGTCAAGATGATTTAAAACACTAAGCTTTTTTGTGAATGATCACTAGAGGCATAACGATTTATGAACAGCTCAGAGTATCTAGTGGTAATCCGGTTCATACTATCAAAAAATATGAAGGATGGGGAATGACTGGAAAACGGAATGCATAGGAATTCGAAAAAATAATCTTAAATTTTCAGTATTTTAAAATACTAAAAAAAGAACAAGAAAATCTAAATTCCTAAAACAATCACCTTTTACTACGATAATATATTCCAATGATAAATATTTGTTACACAGATATTGTAAGATAATGAAAAAACATACATAGAGTGCTGTTGGAGGAAATACTACGAAAAGAGATCCTAGCGAAGTTACAATAGTGATAGTGGGAAATATTAATGACAATATACTTTATAATTATTCTAGTCAATTTACTTGACATTCTCGGAACAACAAGGGTAGGAAAATTAATTGGTCAGTATTACCCTACTTTATTATTTAATGTACTCTTTAAATTGAATGAATAAAGAAAGACCTTTTGTAAGATTTTATAACACTTGCTGATACTGTGGTAAATTTTAGATCCTGAAAAAAGCTATAATCAATAGAAAGCCTTATCAAATATCGAGCTTCATTTTAAGGCTGTTGTTGATTGTAAACCCATATATATATATATATATATATATATATATATATATATATATTTAGCCAACATTAAGTATTTCAAGACGCAATAATACTCACAGTTAGTGAATACATTTACAATATCTACTATGAACAATTTACACATTTTATTTCATCACAAAAAGATATGTTCTTACAACATTTGTTAAAAGTCTATGTATTCTTTGTTATACAGGTTGTTTCAAAAAGAATATACGTATTTCGAATGCATACATTTATTAAACTTTAAGACAAACGAATATGAAACTTTACACACATATTTACGAACCTCTCAAGTTCAGATTACAGATGTTCAATATGTCCTTCATCAGCGATACGAACAATGTCACATGGATACTCAAATTCCTCCCATACTCGGCATGTCCTTCGCCACTGATGTTATGGCAGTACGGATCCAGTTCTTCAACTCTTCCAGGTTCTGTAGGAATGGTGGTACATAAACGTTGTCCATAACGAAACCCCACAGGAAGAAGTCGCAGGGTGTCAAATCCGGTGACCGTGGAGCCCAGCTGAGACATGCTAAGTCGCCAGCTCCTTGACGACCAATCCAACGGTTCAGTAGAGTTTCAGTCAGATGTTTACGCACTTGGCGACTCCAGTGAGGGGGCGCCCCAGTTTTGTATCATAGCGAGATACTGCTGACGGTTAACCGTGTTTCCATCAAAGAAGAATGGGCCGTAAACTGATGATCAGGATATCTCACAAAACACATTGATTTTAAGCGAATCTCGTACATGGTCAGTATGTCAGTATGTGCATGTGGGTTCTGTAGATCCAAAGTTCGAACATTGCGTTTGCTTACCAGACTACTAACATAGAAGGTCGCTTCATCACTGAACACGATGCGTTGTGCGAAAGTGTTATCATTGTTAATAGCATCATGAATCTCGTTACAAAATTCCACACGTTTCCGTTTGTCATCAGAAAGCAGAGCTTGTATCAACTGTAACTTGTACGGCTTCATAACCAACCGACGTCTCAAAACACGCCAAATTGTTGCTGTAGGCAGTTGTAACTCCCGACTGGCACGACGAGTACATTTTGAAGGATTACATTGGAAAGCACGAGGGCGGCCAGGACTCTTTCCTTTACATATACATCCTGTGTCTATAACTGTCGATACCACCTGCGAATGTTCCATCCATTCGGAGGATCAATTTGGTAGCTCAACCTGAAACGTCTTTGCACTGTAATCACGGAATTGCACTTCGCAAACTCGAGAACACAAAATGATTTCTGCTGAGATATAGCCATTTTAAACATATGGCGGTTACCAAGAAAACCCGAAGGCTAACGGCTATTAAATAAACTAGACTATGTATTCGTTTCTCCAATAGCTGACCCGAGGCGCAGCGATCGATAGTTTGGACAAAATAATACTTTGTAATACGTAAGTAATTTTGATGGAGCCTGTAGTTGATTCACTTAATCACTGAACGTTGATATATAACCCCTTGTCACATTAATTATTTTTGAGTAACTTTGAAATCGAATTATAACATAAAGCTAAATATTTTCCGAGAATCTGGATTATGTATGTTGATGATATTTTAGCGATTTTCAATACACATAAATGCAACCCGAATGATTTCGTCAAACAGTTAAATTTAAAATTTCCGACAATTAAATTGACATAAGAAAAAGGAAATAATGACAAGTTGCCTTTTTTGGATACCTCAGTTATTGGGAATAATCTTAAAACAGAAATTGATATTTTCCGAAAAGAAACCAATGTCAATAGATTCATCACAGCGGACTCAAATCATAGTATGCAACAAAAGATGGCTTCGTTTGGTTATCTTATCGTAAGATACGAAAAAGAATTGAACTTTATTAAGAATATCGCGAGATACAATGGTTTTGATTCGGATATAATCAGTGGTTTAATTAAGAAGGCCAACATAAGAAAAACAATCCGGGATACCACATGTCTGTTACCTCAAAGTAATCGGGACAAGCAGTTTGTTTATTTATCTTTCCACTGTTTGACGAAAAATTTAAACAGTGTTTTTAAAGAGCGCAGTTTTCAAGTTACTTTTCGGTCCACTAACTCAACCTTTTAGGGAATGCAAAAGATAAAGTCGAGAACAACAAGAAATCGGGAATATATAGCATTAAATGTTTAGATTGTAGTAAACAATACATCGGCCAAACAAAACGATCGATAGAAACCCGGTATAAAGAACGTATCGCGCATATAAAATTCAACCGGCCGAAAAAATCGAGTTAAGCAAAACATGTGTTGGGTTGTAATCATAGTGTAACGCCGATTGCTTGTATTTGATTAAGAACCTGTATAATGATCGCGAATTAGATACGTGTATGTACATTTTGAAGAACAAAAACCATGCGTTAAACATCGACGGTGGTCCGAACAAGTCGCCTCTTCTCGGTCCACTAAGTTGACAGAAAAGGGAGAGTGTAATAAATCACATGTATGTAGGTACTAATCGGTCATGTCCATGTTCTTTTTTCATGTCTTTCATCCTAGTTTAAATAAAACAATTTTTAAAAATCGTATGAAACGAATGTACTGTGTACATTTTGGTTTTCAACGGTACGGATCGCGTATGGAGTTTGTTTTCGTACGGGTATTTTTCGCCGTAGTTTACCAGGTGCGACACCTTTTAATTATCTGCTGATGATGACAAATTAGTTGTCGAAATACGTATACAGAATTCGAAAATTGATGTGGCAAGGGGTTATATATCAACCTTCAGTGATTCGTAATACGTATATTCTTTTTGAAACATGCGTTTTTATCACAAGTAATTGTTTAGAATTTATAAGAATAATACTTGACATATTTATTTAACATATATAAACCTCAGGTTTGTTCGAAAATTTATTATATCTACAGTGTTCTTAAATTCGGTGTCTTATAATTTCCAATGCTTTATTTTCCAGTTACAGAATTAATTCTTCTCATAAAGTGCCCATTATTACTACAAGCAATCACTAAATTAGGTATACTATTGTAGTGTCTAGTACTCTTTAAGTTCAGTCAGATGAATCTTACTTTAATGCAATTTACAGGCAGTCATCTTGAATACGTATCCAAGCCACAAGCAAATTACAATCAGAATTAATTCATTTCTAAAAGCAACCTAATATTCGTAATCACTTTAATATTGACTTAGGGCTAATACTATTATCAATATAAGACGTAATTAGCCAAGAAATAAATTGCAAGAGCACTCGATTACACTTCGAATGAAATTAGTTGGCAATTAAATAAATTACTGGAATGCTCGGTTATTTTTAGTACGAAAGTAATTACTAAATATTGATGTGATAGATTTACTAGATATATTCTTAGTCAAATACTTACGAACGTCTGTTGTGCGATTGTATCACTTATATACATCGGTTCTTTAAAGAAACTGGTTAAGTATTACCTTGTATTACTCAAGGATGACGGAAAACAGATATTTCTATTAACACTCACAATCAGCAAGTTCATTGACTTAACCCATTAAATGATACTTCGGAGCTACTAGAAAGAATATAACAAAACAACAGCAATTAATTAAAGAATATTCCCTAATGGACGAATGCCTACCTCTAATCCTTGAAAGAGGGAAGTATCCGACCATAATTAATTAAAGAATATCCCCTAATAAACAATTGCCTACCTTTAGTTCTTGAAAAAAGATAGTCTGATCAAATATTCGCGTGCACACACTCAGCAATTAACGAAGATGGCATGATTAATCCACAAGTGCGCATACGTTAATTATTTTCGATAGTCATAAAGATAGTCTAGCGCACATTTTGAGAATTATTGAAGCGTAATCCAACCCATACAATAATACTCACAGTTAGTGAATACATCCAAATAAATTCATTATTTAATTAACATATTATAGATAAATATTAATGGAGACTGTGGTTGATTAAATTAAAAAACTAAATAAAACCCCTTCCCACAATAATATTCATATTCTGAATATGTATTTCGACAACTAAGATGTCGTCAGTTAATCACAGTATCGCATCTGGAACCGCGGCAAAAATCTCACAGAAACAAATCCATACCAGACATTCATCATCAAAAACCAGACACACACTAAACGTGGGTGGCATTATTATATTAGGTGCGCAAGTTCTCGCTGTTTTTTTGATGAAAATGCAACTTTATTGTGAAAAAATGTTTACAAATGAATTATTCAAAATACTGCCCATCGCTAGCGACAACTTTTTCCCATCTTTCTGGCAGAGCTCGAATACCGTCACGGTAGAAGTGTTCGTCCTTTGAGGCTATCCACGAATCAAGCCATTTTGAGATGTCTTTATATGAACGGAACTGCTGTGCCAAGTAATAATCGGACGGCGCAATATCTAAGGAATATGGCGGGTGGGGTAGGACCTCCCATTTGAGCGTTTCTAAGTAGATTTTAACGGGTTTGGCAATGTGAGGCCGAGCATTGTCATGTTGTAGAATCACTTTTTCGTGCCTTTGCTCGTATTGTGGCCACTTTTCGCGCAATGCTCAGCTCAATCGCATCATTTGAGTTCGATACCGTTCTCTAGTGATGGTTTCGTTCAGTTTCAACACCTCATAATCAATAAAAACGCCCTGGTCCCACCAAATTCACAGCAAAGCCTTCGCAGCGTGAATATTCGGCCGAACCGATGACGTAGAAGCATGACCGGGCGGGCAGTCCCCATGATTTTGTTCTCTTTGGGTTGCTGAATGAATCCATTTTTCATCACCCGTAACGATGCGATGGAGAAAGCTCTTCCTTTTTTGCCGCTGGAGCAGTTGTTCACAGGCGAAAAAACGACGCTCAACGTCTTTTGGCTTCAAATCATAAGGAACCCAAGTTCCTTGTCTTTGAATCATACTCAACGCATGCAATCGCTGGGAGCAAGCTCTTTTTGCATTTGGTACGAATCCTCATCGAGCAATGCCTCCAAGTCAGCGTCTTCGAAAGTTTTTGCTCTTCCTTCACGCGAACGGTCATCAACATCGAAATCACCGTCTTTGAAGCGACGGAACCAATCACAGCACGTTGTTTCACTTAGAACAGCGTTGCCGTAAACTTTTTGAAGTTCTCGATGCGCTTCAGCCGCCGTTTTCTTCGAATGAAAGAAGAAAAGCAACACTTCCCGCAAATGATGATTATTTAGCACAAAATCAGACATTTTCACACAACTAAAAGTATATGACGCAAAAACAAAGTCACTAATGTATCAAAGCGGTTTATTTACCATATGTCTAAGCTTGGTTCGTGACGTTTTGGTTATGTCATAATCGACCAGCACTTACTACTGCAGCCATCTGTTGAAAAACAGCGAGAACTTAGTTGCGCACCTAATATAATATATAGGCTTGTAAATAATGTGTGTCCATAAGTAGATGTAAATAATTTTTTTCATAATATTGACCAAAAATCGAAGAAAAGAGATTAGTAAGTAATTATATAATACTAAAGATTACATAAGTATGTTCAGATAAATTTCACAGATAAAGGAAATCTGGAAGAAATTCGATAATAGGAAAACTTACGGGTTGAAGTGTAATTATAATTGAATAAATGGGTTAATATTACAGTTTGTTATGGGCTGATTTTATCTTTCGTTTCTTATCGGCAGTTAACCGTGTCACAGTTTAGAGTAGATATATTATATTGTGCACATCACTGAACACTCTAGTAGTCTTTTAGAATATATTGAAATTAGATGGTTTTCACCTTTTCCAAAGTCTTTATTTTAATTCCACAAGTTATAAGTGGTAATTTACTGAAATTCCTTGGTTACAGCACTATGTTTATTATTAGTATCAGTATTTATTATTCTATTACCTTGTTCTAGAAGATTATTTTATTTAATGTTCTATTTGATTTGTAACCATTATTTTTATTTTGTGTTAAATAATTATCTTCTTAACAGAACATTCTACCACCATCTAGGGTATTTTCATGTAATCTTGATTAAACAAGTGGTTGCACATATGAATGTCTTCCGTCTCATAAGAAATATACATTATTAAGTACGAAGATTAAAATTATATTCCTTTCAAATTCGGTTAAGCGTGTTAATAACTAGCTGTCTTTCTGTTGATTATGTCATTCAGAGCTTTATAGCGTTTTGGATTTTTTTTTTTGGAATATTCGTCGTCGAACATTCTATAGCATTGATTTGGACTCGTATATGCTTTGAATAGATTTTTACTTGTGATCGCCAGCGATTTGAGGTATTCCTGGTTAGAAATAAATTCATTGTAGTGTAAGGAATGATATTTTCTTCCATGGGTTGTAATTCTCAAACTGTGCGCTAGACTATCTTTATGACTATCGAAAATAATGTTGGTATTCGCACTTGTTATAGATTAATCCTGACATCTTCGTCAATTGCTGAGTGTTTGCACGAGAATATTTGATCAAATTATCTCTTTTCAAGAATTAAAGGTAGGCGATTGTTTATAGGCGATATTCTTTCATTAATTATTGTCGTATACTTTCCTCTTTCAAGGATTAGAGATAGGCGTTCGTCCATAAGGTGATATTCTTTAATTAACTACTGTTGTTTTGTGTATGTAATTTCTAGGATCTTAGTAGGGAGTTACATTCGTTCAAGCAGCTCCGAAGTGTCATTTAATGAGTTAAGTCAATGAACCTGCTGATTGTGAATGTGAACGGAAATATTTTTTTCCGCCTTCCTTGAGTAATACAAGGTAATACTTAACCAGTTTCTTTAAAAAACCGATGTATATAAGTGATACAGTCGCACAACAGACGTTCGTAAGTAAGTATTTGACTAAGAATATATCTAGTAAATCTATCACATAAATATTTAGTAATTACTTTCGTACTAAAAATAACCGAGCATTCCAGTAATTTATTTAATTGCCAGCTAATTTCATTCGAAGAGTAATCCAGTGTTCTCGCAATTTAGTTTTTAGATAATTACGTCTCGTAATGATAATAGTATTGGCCCTAAGTCAATATTAAAGTGATTACGAGTATTAGGTTGTTTTTAGTAATTAATTAATTCTGATTGTAATATGCTTGTGACTGTAAATTACATTAAAGTAAGATACATCTGACTCAACTTGAAGAGTACTAGAGACTGCAATAGCATACCTAATTCAATGATTGATTATAGTAATAATGGGACATATTATGAGAAGAATTAATTCTATAACTGAAAAATAAAGCATTCGAAATTATAAATCACCTAATTTAAGAACACTATATAAAATGAATATTGGAACAAATAGTTTTATATATGTTAAATAAGTATGTCAAGTATTATTCCTTTAAATTCTAAACACTTACCTGCGATAATATTGTATAGCAAAGGATATATAGACTTTTAACAAATGTTGTAAGGACATATTTTTGTGTCGATATGACATTTATAAGTTGTTGATAGTAGATATTAAACCCAAAAAATATAAATTTCAATAAATACAAAGAAAATCAACATTGGATAGAATTTTCAAAATTAAAATATGTATCAACAATTCTATTTTATTTTCAAAAGTTTTTTTAAATATTCCAAAAGCTTTTATATACTCTATAATCAGATTTGATAAATCAATTGAAGTATATATAGGAGGTCAAGTAACAAGACAGAGACGTTCACAATTTTCTCCTGCAAAAGAGCATGTAATAATTTATATGAGAAGGTCAGTTAAAAGCAAACGCGAATTAGAGGTTAGATATTGAATTGTATGTATACTTAGCCTAAAAGTTATTTAAAGTTTTCAAATGAAATATTAAAAATCTAGAAAATTAATACAAGATGATTTATTTTATAATTAAGGTGAGCCATACCAAAACACCATGCTCTAATTTAGATCCAATTAAAAAAAAATAGTAAGTCATTTGTTGTGTGTATAATAAACTCTCGATAGTCATGAAAGACAAAATCTATGTTTACAGCAATCTTACCAAAAAAAGGTCATATCAAATGTTCGAACTGACACCCATTAATTCTTGACAGTAAAAAAAAGCAATTATGAACTTCATTTAGGACATTACCTATCATGTACTAATTAGAAATCCTGCATCCCAAAGTCATGCGATTCATTAACTTTTGAAGACCCCCAGCTTTTGCTGAGAATACTTTTCCTCTTAAATATCCTCCAAGAAAATAGTCAAGGTAGAAAGAACAAGCGATCATGCTAGTTCCTACAGAATTACACATCTGCCAATCCGTCGATTTTGGAATACTTAAGATAGATATTACCGAATAGGAAACACAATGTTATGACGAATCGTAGAGCTGAAACCAAATACTGATAATAGAAATTTTATATCATCTTAATTTGGGAATATTTGAGCAAGGACTCCATACGGAGAAAAAATTTGAAAAAATGCTATTCTAAAATAAAATTTTTTCTGAAATTATCAAAAACATTAAACTTCTGTAGATATTATGATAAACTTGTTTTTAACATTCCGCACATTGAAATACGCCAGGGGCTATTTCCAAGTTTTCGCAGTATACACCTGCTCCAGTGCCAGTCCCGTGCTTAGACCCAACTGTGTATCAGAGTCCCCACCTTGTGTCACATCGGAACAATCTCATTACCATTTATGTAGTTCTGAAACCTCCGATAAAGGACTAATAGCCCATATGTTTGTCGTACGATCTGTTAACATAACATATGTATGTCTCTCACTTGCCTACCAATACTAGTGTCGCCTCAAGGTTACTCAGAGAATTGTGCAGCCAGAGAAAGCCCATCCTTGCCTCCGTCCTCATGATAAAGCAATATGAAGGGAGATCTAATAGGCCTCTAATTTCCATAGTCTGGGTATTTTTCATTGCTCACGTAATGCCATGACAAGTGAACAATTCTATATTGCTTAATTTTGCCATCGCTGTAGATGCGGTTTTACCACTATTATATACAGGTGTACACCACTAATGGCTTCAAACCCTATATTGTCTCATGTGCGCGCTTTGCTATTATAGGAATAATCTGCGTTTTCATTGATATTCTGCCAATAATTTGGTTCCAGATAAGTTTCATGTTAAAAGTCATGCCGAGATTGTCAATTCTGTTCCTTGGAGCCTTAAAGTTGCCGTTTTATATACAAATTCTCATTTTTCGCGTATGGCCCACTCATGTTTAAGATATGTTGCATTCGATCCCTCATCATGCTATTTTGCCTTGGATCATGATTACCCAGATTTCAAAACAAGGAGGACAAGGCAACGCAGGCCGAAACGGTCATATCTGCAAGTAAGGTCTGTATTATTCGATTTCCCAGTACGATGTATATCTATTTGGAATTTGTTTTATTAACTCCTTTATTTTCCGCCGTATTGGTCAAATTATAAGAGGTATTGTCTCAAGCTCCATCTATGTCTTGGAAGACCCCAATTATCGTTTTTTTGTTTCGTATAACATACTGCACGATCTTGTGCAGCCATTTCTCTTTACTTTCATATTAATGAAATAAATCATTATTTACTAATTACTTGCAGCTATAGTTTTCCTTCAATTTATTTAACTTCATTCTTAAAAAAATTTTTATGAATAGTTTTACATAGAAATAAGAAATAACACATAATGTAATAAACAAACAATTGTGTATGAATGGATCTAACTCGGATATTGTATACCTGTTTCTTCTGATTCCCCTGCATTTTCCACTCCTCAATAAATCCTACCCCATAGTTCTTTCGCGCGTATTTTTAATGATAGATAGAATGATCTAAATTTCTTAATATAATAGCGGTAACGCAAAATTATTAATAATTTGAACAAATCCAATCAAAAAGAATAAATTTTTGCAATTTGAAAACAAGTGTAATTGAAGTAAACGTTCAATTAGACGCACGTATTAAAATTGCGAATATAAATTTGCTAATAAGATATATAACTAACTTTAAATTGTTAGAACAAACTAATAGGCACACTTAATATGTCAATATACATCGAACAATACAACGCTTTTAAAATATCATCCTTAGCAATGCTGGTATATAAATTAGTTACAATTATTTTTTCGATTAAGTAATATTACATCTATTTAAGGTGTTAATTCTAAGATTTACATTATTATTCAGATACATTGATAATTACAAAAAAAAAAAAATACATTCTCCATTTAATTAATTACAAATTTTTACTCCGAATATCGTTATACTGTCAAAGCAGAATGGTGCAATGTCAAATTGTCCACTACAAAATATTATAAACAGCATAGTGTGCAACCATGAGCATAAAGATATCGTTTTGCTGACGTTTTCACTGACCACAAACATTTCCTCTGATCCGAACCTTAGTTAAGCGTCCGTATAACTAACGTTGGTTTCTCTGCTCTTAATTTCAACTAAACTAAGTGGACTCCGATGTGTACAAGGAAGTGCAGAGAACTGTGGAGTATTCAACTGGACATTTGGTTTTGATCTCCGAGTCATATTTGGTTGACTTCCTTGTTTGTTTCTAACAGGCGACACTTCTGTCATACATATCGTATATTAAAATGTTAGGGCGTAATTGAAGTGAACCGATGCAGATGTTTCATTTAATATTTCACAACCAGTTGTGATCACGCCGTGATGTTAATTATTAGTCCTTTTGTCTAAATATATATATTTGAAAGCCAAGACAATTCAGTTTAGACGGTTAGGTTTGATGAAGACAATATTCATTAACTAGAAGTACAAAGATTATCGAAATACGAAAATGTTAAAGAATATATATTTAAATAATATTTAAAAATAAATTTCGCAATATTACTTTTTTTCTCATTATTAACTTAACAAATCAAATGAATGAAACTTTCAAATATAATCCCGAATCAGATTATAAATAATAAATTTGAGCTGTTTATTATCAAATAATACTAGTAATAATAATAATGTATTTCTTCCTATAATTATGAACAAAATAAAGGTAATATATTAAAATGACTATCAATGAATGATAAAAGATACAGTAAATATACAAATTGCTTTGATATGCTGTTCTGTGGAGTTTTTACTTACACACCTTGCTATTGAGCAAATGAATAATATTTTTTAATTCAAGACTCTTTTTAGTGAATTTTTTGTAAACTCTTTAAGGGCTAAGCAGGGGTTCTTTTGAATCAATTAGGCCTAGCATTCGATTAAATACAATATTCAAATAAATAAAATTATGGCAACTAATAAACTATGATTTATTAATTTTAACAAGTTTAAATAAGTAACTATATTTATGAAAAGTGATTGATGTTTATTGTGCATTTAAATATTTGGAACAAAAAGCAAGAAATGACATATACAGACGAAATTATTTAATCTTATAAAATATATAAATATTTTGAATAAACCATAAACAGTAAGAATGGTGCTAAATTTCTTTTTAATTAATAAAAAAATAAAACCCCTTATCACATCAATATTTCTATTCTGTGTACGTATTTCGACAAGTAAGTTGTCATCATCCGCAGATAATTAATCACAGTGTCGCACCAGGATCTGCGGTAAACTTGCACAGAACAACTCCCCACAAACTTCCCCGCTAACCATCAAATACACAGAGTGTATTTGGTGGTTAACGGGGAAGTTTGGAGGGAAGATTTTGAGAAGTGTGAGTTTTACCTCGGATACAGATGCGACACTGTGATTAATTATCTGCTAGATCTGACTAGACTTAGTTATCGCAATACTGACACACGAAGCGTACATTTATGTGCTAAAAGGTTTTATTTACCTTTTCTTGATTAGTAAGATTGTTATTTAATTTACTTACGAAACTAAAGTTAAAATTAGTATGGCCATCATCCTTCTGATGATGCACGTCCACAACTTAATGTCTAATTAGAAATTCAAATTAGGATAGTATTAATTAATTATAACCAGACTGTAAGAACTAAGTATACACACAATCTGTCGCAGTGAAAACGGAACTTCTGTAAGTAGTGGCACCATCTATTAAAAAATATGTGTCAGTAAGGTATATCTTTCATCAATGTTATGTCAAAACATCATGACATTTGTATCATCAGAAGCAGAAAAATTGCACATAAAGTAACAATGTGTATTTAGCTTTGGCTGGGAAATGAATTTTGAACAAAGAGCAAATACCTAGTCTGTTTTGCACTCGGTAAACCGTTTACCGAAACGTTTAATTTGACGAAACAAGAGTAAACTGATGCGTGTTTATCACGTACGAGCGTGTATGAGTGGTAACGATTTAAATACGGTCGTACGGACATAACCGGCGAACATCCTGGTGCAAAAAAAATTTGTGGTTACAGAAAGTAACATCGAACTCGTGCACGAAATTATCAAAAATGGGCCGAAATCCTCATTGCGATACGTGGGAATGGAACTAAATATTTTCAAAGATTCGATTCATCGCATTTTGACACCGCATTTGGGACTGAGATAGATTTGTGCAAGATTTGTACCATACAAGCTAGCTGAGTTAAACATTGTACAGACTTAATTTAAGACTCAAAAAATGAAGAAAACTTCAGGTATTTTATTGTAACTGGCGATGAGACGTGGTATTTTCCATATGATCTAGAGGGCAAGCGTGAAAACTCCGAATGGAGCGAAGAAAGACAGACAAAAAGCGGTTTCTAGAAGTCAAAAGTGAAGACAATGTTGATTAGTTTTTATGATTCGAAAGGGGTAGTGTATAAAGACTTTTTACCAACCAGTCAATACTGTATATTATTTTGATGCTGTCAAGCGTCTTTTGGTGCGTATTCGTCGTGTGCGGCCTCAAATCGCGAAAATGGTAAATGACGTTTGTTACATGATAATACACCATTTCATCGCTTGACACTTATCACTGATTTTCTAAATAAAAATGGAATTTTAACCATCAATCATTCACCGTATTCACCACACTTGGCCCTCTGTGATTTTTATCTATTCTTCAAACTACATTTGCCGATGAAAGGGCAGCGTTATGCCGTCTTCGAAGCTATTAAAAAAGCATCGTCAGCGATCTTGAAGTACATCTCTAAAGATGAACTTAAAAATTCATTTGAGATGTTAGTTGATAGTGCAAAACGTTGTATTGAAGCCGAAGGCGACTACTTTGAATAAAACAAATGAATTTTACCAAAATAATTAGCTTTTGTTTTTGTTTTAAAATAGCTCGGTTTTCTCTGACATAGACTGTGTATAATGAGAGCGTTTACGTCAAAGTTTTATATTTTATAGAGGTTGTAGAATATAATAATAAAAATCTTGCAAGTTTTGAGATACATGAAAACATCTCACTGCCAATATTGTGTTTCTAATAATTATAGGCATTCTTTTTTAAAATTAAAATACAATATTATATTTTTTTGTAATATAATTCATTTTCTTATGTACATACATAGATGTAGTTTCTACTAGATTCTTAACATTTTGCATAGTGTATTAATGTATTACGTGCGATTTTAATCTTACACCATATTTTTTTCACATTTGGCTATTGTTGGATAATATTTTTACATAAACGCTTAGTATAAAATACAAGCGATATATATGTAAACAAAACACAAAACATTAAATGTATAGGTACATTACGTAGGTGTTACTTGCTTTTAACTTTTTGTAAAGTCTTGCCAATTAAATAAGTTCTTAATTCATGTTTAAACATTAAGATAGGGAGTATATAAAAGTTTGGCATTTTTTAAACAAATTGTTGTAATTAGCTGTTACAAATAAGGCACGCGATAAAACAAAAATAAATAATAGTCGACAATATAGGTCTGTTAAAATACCTAAAATCATTCCAGTAGGTATTACATTTGCCTAATGCGCTGCAAGGAAAACTTCTATACTTAACTGACATATATTAAAAGAAATTCAGAATTTCCATGCAATACAGACAGCCTCTCTAATTCAAATTCTCTACCATGCTCTACCACACATTATCGTATATTTAAGAAGCCGAAACATCAGAGAGGTGTTTCTCTAAATCTAATCATATCTGCTTTCTCAGGTAAAACCTGATGATGTACTCGGCAAAGGCGTTGTTAAGTTCGTAAACATACAAACCACTATTTTTGCCTAAACATGCAACAATTTTTTTCTGTTACTTAAATATAGAGTATGTCGTCTTAATGTAACCACTTAGAATATTGAACATTAAAAGTAGCATTCAAATGTTAATAGAACCCTGTTTACTACGCGTTTGAGGAATTCATTTCTCTTCAGGTAAACTTGTGTTATTAACGAACGATTCTCTGTGGTCTTATTGTAAATTTTCTATAAAGAAAAATAATGAAAACACAATACCCGTTCAAGCGAACGAAAGAACAAAGGCTTGTTATCCCATTAAAATAGATAACTAAATCGCCACTGCGTAAATAGATGAACACTTTGACTTGGCGAATTGTCATTAGGTGTGAACGTCAAAAGAATCACTTAAATATTAATAACACTGTTTACTGTGAGTTTTGAGGAATTCACCTCTCTTCAAGTAAACTAGTGTCATTACGGAACGATTCTTTGTGGTCTTATGTAAATTTTCGACATAGAAAAATTTTAAAAAACCAATACCTTCCTCTTTTAAATTAACGAAGGAATAGTGGCGTATCATTCCATTCAAATAGGTAACTAAGTCACCATTGCGTTTTAGAGCATACGAAGGGAAAAGTGATTCACGCTAAGAGTGGAAGACGCAAGAATCTTAATTCGACGTAGACCTGGCGAGCGGATGTATGGTATGTGTAGATTTTTACCTCTTAATTATGGCCAACATTGTATTTTTGGCATTCATAATTTATGAATCTACTGTTCTTTATTGGAGCAGATTAATAAGTAATGGATTTGTTTAAATTCTCTAGTTTGGTATTTAACATTTAAAATAAAACATTACTGTAATAAATGAGAGTTATCACTGACATCGTCAATGAACAAAAACATATTTCGCATATAAATATAAAATAAAAATGATTAACTTCAATATTTGATACATACCTGCGTTATTCAGAAATAGTGATCTATAATTTTATTCTTCTTCTGCTAGTTTCATGCGCATTTCAATACACGCCTACATACATATATATCAAAAGTTGAAGAAAAATACCCTGCAGTAAAACTTAATCATATATGTTGACGAATACAAAAGCAGCTGTTTGATATTATTTGTCAGCCTAGCCTACATTTGACTACGTATTTCAACAACTAAATTGTCACAATCAGCAGTAGAAAGATAATAATACTTATAAAAACACAAACAAAATACTTCACAATAGCATCAAGTGTGACTGCGTTTTCAGATTTAATCAGAACTACATGTATCTACAAGAAATAATTTACAAGTTTGAATCAAAAATAATTTCTGTTTCAGTAAAATTCAGTAAAAAATAATTTGCAATATATTTTCCATTATTTACAATTTCCTGTTGTCATTTATCAAACAACTTGTTGATACTGGCCTCGATGTAAAAAAGTATTTTGCAGCAATCCAAGGAAGTAATAAGCATCTGCAAAGTCAGGTGAATGAGGTGGGTGCACTAGAACAGTCCAGAAAAGTCTAGACATTTTTCCTACCCTAGTCTTGCTTTATGTGATTTAGATTGCCGTGTAGAATAGTAACATTTTTCTACCGAAGAGTGTAGGACGTTTCTTGAACAAATTTTCATAAGCACGCTGCAAATAGCAAGCATATAAATCTGTATTTCTTTTCATATTTAAGTAAATAAAATTACAATGATCCTATCAAGAACTTCGTTTCTGTGAAGCTTAGGTTCTGCATGAAGTAATTAAAATTCAAGTTTGATATTTTTCACTGAGCGAATGTATTCGGTTATAGTATTTTATATATAGATAACTTTTAATCTTGAATAACGTTGTATTAATATTTTCAAACTACAAAATTAAAATAAATGCAATCTATAATTCGTGAGAAAGAGAGTAATTATAAATCTATGAACTTTGATTATTTAGAATTGAAGTTATATTTCCCTAACATAAGTAGCACTTTTACAGTTTTTAATTTAAAAAACCAAAACATTTAATTCGTAGGCTTTTAAATCAGAAACCAAAGCTAAAAAGAAACATAATAATAATGATTTAGTAATAAACCTAAGGCAAATGCGGAAAAACTACGAAGTGTCTATTTAATTATACACTGAATAGTTTCAGTGATATTAAATACATAGATAACTAATACTGGGACTATTCGATGTAATTTTTAATTAGTGTATTACAACTAAAACTGTTTTATTAATAGGAAGAACTGATAGATGAAAATTTTCTTTCTGGAATATAAAATCGAGTTCCCCAATTTCAAGCCTTCCTTTCTCTACCACGGGCAATATAAGTACATACATACATTTAAGCAAGTATCTCCTTACACAACGAAAATTAAATAGTATCTCATCATGTCTCTAAGAGGAAGCTTCCTGCTTAGTACGAGTACGTAATAATAAACGGCAACGATGTCATCTCTACGAAAACTAATAAAGAGATTTAACCTCGGGTATATTGCCGTTGGGGTGCGGAACAATTTCAAAGTACTTCATGAAAGCTCGTGGTGGATGAAGGCCGAAACAGAGGGAACGACCTGAGAATTAGATCAAAATGACGCAGGACAATGGATTTGTTTTTAAACAAACTGAATGAAGAACGATATATATGTACATCTTCTGAAGGAGTCGGTGTTTAAATAAATTACTTTGTATTATTTATTTATGAAAAAAATATTAGAGCGAATGATGATAACTTCAGTTCTCTGATTATATTTAACGAATTTTATTTCATTTTAATTTTATTCAATAGAATATATAATATGTATATTCACATTATGTGCGTATAATTTAATGGCAGATCATCGGCTTCCCAACGGTGATTTAGGAAGATTAATAATATAATTCCAAAACACTATACCCGATGATATAGTACTTGACATATTCGGTTAGGAGATATTGTAGGTAAGAAGTCGTGGTATCAATTTTATAGTTAGAGGCAAATTTTCGTGATAAAATTCATCATAACATTAGCCGATGGTAAAAATAAAAAAATAAATTAAATTAATTCGTACTGATTTATTTACTATGAACTTAATAAATGAAGAGCGCCTAATATTAAAAGAATTGGTAACATTAATAAGTTAAAAATCAGCTTTAATAAATAAAAATCGTAAAAGATCTTAAAGTTCAAATAGTAACGTTAAAATTTTGCATGTTTCCTAATAAATTCTTATGTTCAGTATTTAGTCATCTAACAAAATGTATGGTACAAAAGCTATAATTTAAAGTTGTTTAGAAAATTAATCAATTTTTAGGAAAGAAATTAATTAAAGAAAAGACAGGTACAAAGCAAAATAATATTATAAAAAAAAATAAAATTTCAGTTTGATTGTTTCTCAGATATTTAATGTTGAATGATGGTATTGAATTAATGTCATATTACAAGGAGACGTCACGAGCTTAACGAAAAGATTCAATAAAATATTGTTTGTTTTTTACGAGGTCCGGTACACGAACATTACACCATCTATAGACAATTAAGAACGTCCCCCTAATTCTGTATGTATATAAAATGTTACAATGAATTGTATATTTAGAATGCATAACATGAATGAATCTTCACTTAATCTCACACACGCAAAGAAGTCTAAATTGTATGTACTTGCACGTTTTATAGAATTCTACTGCAACTTTTTAACTTCATTAAGTTCGGTCGCTTTTCTGGTGGCTAGTTTCTTTTCTTTCGACTGACATAGTACCGTGTTACTTGTAGTGGCAAACTTCTCCAAGTCGGACTCCTCGATGAGAGAGGTTTTTTTGGCCGCTCTAGTAGTGGTGGATATCCGTTATCCAGAAACTTTGCACACCCAGCATGTTCCAGGGTCAGTCACTAGGGTACCTGTTTATAATAAGCCCACGCAAACACCTTCAATTTATGCTTTGCCCTATATTAACGAGAACGCACTACAAACAAAACATCACCGACCATTGTCGTAACTAATTTAATTGAATTTTCGTTATTTCTGATTTTTGAATTTAAATTAACTATAACTCCGTCCGTCTTCGCTGGATTTTAATTATTGCCCGCCCATAATGAAATCTTAAACTTAGTGCATTACACACTTAACTTCAGTCTATTAAGACATCTTTTTAATATTTTTTTTCAATACACATATTGCTTACCGTTGTCAGTACATGTTTATTAACTTTATTGATATTATATTTACTTTGCATATTGTCAATATTCTCCGTATTATTTACGAACAAAATTATTGTTTTTTGCATAAAGAGTTTGCCAATAAAACTTATTTTGAACAGGCTGGCTGTATATCGGAGCCGGGAGTTGGAAAGTATTCGCCTAGTTAATTCGCGGAGTGAATTTAACACATCGTGTTAGCTCAGTAAGAAGAATAATGGTATCTATTGCTGTTCCCGAATCCGTGTATAATGTAATAATAGCAGAAACTTGTGATAGTACGACAATTAGTAGAAAACCCAATGTAAAGAAGTTCACAAAAGGCTTTCCAGACTGCAAATATGATAGCACAGAAATAATAGGTACAGTTTGCGATAAGTCTTTGCATGTAAAAAAAGAAATTTGGCACTGCACAATATAAATATGCAAAAAATGACGTACAATTCACATAAATAGAAGCTGTGGTTATGTGTGAAGAAGACTACAGCTTATAAAAAAAATCTGTTGTCAGTGTTGTAGTAAGGACACTAGAACCCATCAAGGTTTTCTTAAAAATAAGTGTAGTAATTTAATACATATAGCGTGTAATTTGCATGCTTTATATCTTGTAGCAGGAACTATTAGAAATTGTTATCCAGTGGTAAATAATTTAATTGCTCTAATAAAAGCTGATTTTCTTCAATCTCCTGAATAAACTCAAGAATTTCACACTATTCCTGCTTCCTTTAAACATAACAGCCAACTCTTGCACTTTGAGGAACCTGGTTACAGACAACGATTTATTAATTAAAATATTTTCAACAAATAAAAAGTTTAATCCGAAAGAATAAGTAGCTATTAAAGAAAGTCAGAAAAAATTTGAAAATTCTACAAATTCTAGATGTTATACACTCATATTTCAAGACCTTAAGCAAAGAAAAGGTCATTTAGTTATAGTAAAAAAGGTAAATACATTACAGCAACGTTCGTCCTCTGTATTCGTACGTATTTTGAAAGCTAAGTTATCATCACCAGCACATAATTAATCGCAGTGTCGCACTTGAATCCGCAGTAAAACTCACAAAATAATTAGGCACAACTTTCACCAGTAACCGTCAAATACAGACTGAATATATAACAGGAAATATATCAGTGTGTATTTAGTGGTTAACGAGGAAAGTTGTGGTGAATTATTCTGTGTGAATTTTATCACAGATCTAAATGCGACACTGTGATTAATTATATGCTTATGATGACAACCTAGTCATCGAAATTGTATACAGAATACGAACATTTGTGATAATGGTTCTATTTACCTTTTTTGGATTATTTCAATTAAACATAGTCTCTATTAAAATTTACCATCTAGTTATATACAAATTTAATAGTGTTTGAATAACGTTTCAGATCTTAACAGTTTAAAACGAATACGTAATGTCATAATACTTTTTCAGACCTTTTACATAACTTCAAAGATTATTTTCACTATCCAAATTTTATGTCACTAGATATGGAATGAATGTTTCCTTTGCACGAGAAAATTTTTTCAGAGCTGCGTAGATCGCTGACTGAAACGCTATTAAAAACATGTCACATGCTGCTGATATACAGCCGAGTTCATTCATATTGATAATGTTTTGCAGAAGATTTTGTTTCCCATTTTTTAATTTATTGGTAATATTCGCTGACGCCTAGTCTCACTACTGCCTATTGAATGTATGAATGGGGTTATTGACAACTTTCCACTGGGTAAATAACAACAGATTACGCGAATCATTAGTCATTTAATCCATTTAAACAGGTACTTACTGAATACTACACAGAAATGAACAAATATTTTACGAGAACTAAACCAAAGTTCCAATGATTAGCATAATCTACTACCTTTTATTTACCACAATACAGGACCACTAAAATCACCAGCAGCAAAAAAGGTTAATTCAAAAGAAAAACACGAACAGCTACACAAGAAAACATTTTCAAAATAAAATGGAGATACAAATTTAGATTAACTATTAAATCTGTTTAGACAATAAAACTGAGCAAAAATACAGTCATCATTAAGCAATAGAGAGTTCCTTTCACAGTAACAGAATTACCAGCATCGTTGAAAAAACCAAGGTTCAACGACTCCTTCAACACAAAATATACACCAAGCAATCAGTTTAAATGAATGCTTTTCTTACGACGTCAAACGATATATTTAATTTTATTTATCACTAGTAGCACATCACCTTTCGATGCTTATGTCACCACCTTCAAACTATTTATTCCGACGATAGTGGATTTCGAAGATATTATTACTATATATTAATCACCAGACAGTTAGTGCTCCTCATCGGATAATAATTCGTGATCCTTGCAAGCAATGTCAAATGGCTATATATTTCATAAACATAACTCTTTCGTCGTTAAAGTGAACAACAGTGTATTTTTCATTATTTTCTCTCAAAAGCATCTTTATTTTCTTCAAAATTACCTTACGAGAAGGATTCGATGAAATTGAGACTCAATTACGACACCTGGTTATCGAGTCTCAATTGAATTAATTTCTAACATTCGATTTGAATCTTACATCAGTGTGAATAAAGCGTCTAAATGAACAATTTCCCAATACATGATACTATCCTTTATTTTTAAAGGACATTTACAATATTGGCTGCTGAAAACTTTGCTTCTTCGCAATCCACAATCGCCGGGATAAATAGTTTGAAGATGGTGATATATACAACATCAAATATTTGAACGTTTTGAACGACAAAAGAACATTAAGGAGATAGCGTCGTAAGCATATGGACTAAACGCGTATAATTCATTTTACCTGTAGAATTGGAAAACTTTAAATTGTTAACAAGCTAGGTTCTACGAAACCTAAATTGTTACCAAGAATGTGACAACTTACAACCAAACTGTTCGTGGCAAATGCAATCAATTGAGATTTCAAGTTCTACTACACTCATACTATACGTCAAATCTAGCTTCAAGTGACTCGTTTATTCTTCAAACTCAAAGTCAATTTTAATAAATAATTTTTTAGAACATTTCAAAATTATATATTACCTGCAATATTGTGATAAATTGTCATGTAATGCATGTATTATAAATTTATATTCTGTTATTTTCACATATTCATTTATTATAATTTTGAAAATATTGAAATCTAATAAAGTAGAAAGACTATATTTGCTTATCTTTTATACATTTATAATAATATGAATTCTATTACATTTTCTAATTCATTTTTGAAAACTATAATTTAAACGAACATTTTAAAAATATTTTAATAGAAAAACATATATGTGCCTGATTATATTTCAATTTTTATGTGTATTTATTATTTTCGTATGTGGTGGAATTTCATAAATGCACACGTTAAACCATTAATTAAAACAGATATACCTTGTATTGGAAACTGTCAGTTTGAACACGGCGTTCTAAATGAATTATTGTTACTTGTATCGATTCAAATTCACTATATAAGATTATTTGATCCATTACGAATACTGGCTGTAATATGTCAAGTGTGAGAATTATAGAGTATAATATGATTTACACCCTAAGTTCGGAATAAGGTCAACTCGACATTTTAGAGGATTTTCTTGAATTTATGGCCTTCGATAAAAGCTTACAGATTGAGAAATATATCTGCTTAACGGTGCATTAATATAATTCTTAGTTTTAAACTTAAAGCTAATACTTAGATTTGAAAAAATTTAAATAATAGTTTTACTTGAATTATGTAGCAATAACATCGTTCAAATAAGATGAGAAATTCAAATAAATTTATATTTTGGAGGTATTAAACATACAAGTACTCATTTCATAAATTCTATTTCTATAAATGCGGTAACTAACAAATTAGCATTCATAGGACACCGAAGACAAGTGTTTTATTTTTCAATTTTCAGTATTCTTAAAAAATTATTTATCATATAATTAGCCACCAATGTCATAAAAATGGTATTGCTCCTACTATCAGACATGGAGAAGTCATTAAAGAAATTATAGAAAGATAACAAATAATCGAGGTTCCTCATTCTTTACAAAATAATGAAGGGTGATATATATTAATTTGTACATGTATTGAAGAATAAAGAAAACGAGAAAAGAAATAAATATGATAATGAATGAATGAATATATAAAATATTTCACGTTCTCTCACAATTACAGCTGCCAATTCTTGGTGGCGCATCAGAATCACAGGAAGCACATAGTTAATTCACAGTGAATTTAGTACATCATATCAGCTCCGTGAAAACAATTATGATATTTGTTATATTGTTGTTTTAGTGAGTAACATAATAATGCCAGAAGGTTATAATAATGCTACAGACTTAAAGAACGATAGCGCAAAAATTATAAATACAGTCTGCTATAAATTATTGTTCTGCCAGGACAGATTTGATTTAAAACTGCATATAAATATATAAAACTGCATATAAAAATAGCCTAAATGCTTATAGAAACATCATTTGATTTTGATGTAATTAACGGTTTTCTTTACTTACTAAAAAAACAGTTTCGTAAATTCTTGAGCCATATTACAAAATCATGTAGATTTTGTATGTGATAAAAATAACATTAATTAATATTAAATCCGATTTAAATAATAAAAAGCTGTGACTATATGAAGACGAGACTACAAACTGTACAAGAAATTCTGTTGCCAATGTTGTACGAAAACTAGAACCAATTAAACTGTAAATGTCATTACTACTAGCCAGCAAAACGGTAGAAACATGTACCAGCTAAGCAATTATTGAGGGTTGCGCTAAATACATTTACCAAACTTCAGCTCTCAACAAATCAAGTGTTAATGTTAATGACTGATGTTTCCACAATCATGTTATGCATAGGCTGCTCTCTTAAAAATAAATATAGTAACTTAATGCATGTAACACGTAAACTAGCTTTATATCTTGGTTTACATGTTAATAACTGTTATCCAGTGGTAAATGACAAAGTCGAAAATTTCACAGATAATATTTCGGCATTCTTCAACCACCTCAGCCAATTCTTACACGTTGAAGAACATGCTTACAGCCAGCGTTTTATTATTTTAAATATTTTCAATAAATGAAGAGTTTTATTGAACAATTTATCCCGAACGAAGTCGTGGCTATTTAAGGAAGTCAGATAAAAGTTGAAGATACTCAAGTATATATATATATATATATATACAATATATATATATATATATATATTGGTTTTCAAAATATTAACAATTACAAAGAAATACTAGACGCAATAGGCAAATTAGAAAATCTTTCATCGTTGTTAGTGGAGTCGGTGCAAATACTGGACGATGTACACTCGTA
Organism: Dermolepida albohirtum; assembly: GCA_031893035.1. Taxonomy (NCBI): domain Eukaryota; kingdom Metazoa; phylum Arthropoda; class Insecta; order Coleoptera; family Scarabaeidae; genus Dermolepida; species Dermolepida albohirtum. Next base: position 117,169 of record JAVIWB010001724.1, read on the forward strand.
GATGAACGCCATAAGTGACGAGAAAAGTTATTGTATTTTAAACAAAGATTGTTACCTATTGTTACCTATTATTTACCTCCATGCAGATGGCTATGACACCCCCACCCACCTAACATGGTATCTCTATACCTAATTCATAATGGAGTAATTAAGAATAAGGACTTATTTTTTAATACGATTCACTTAATGAAATTATCGGCTCACCATACAAGAGAATCGTACGTTCCAAGATCATAGACTCAGTTCCTGGGCCACTTTATTACTAGATTTATCTAGTTAAAAAGGTCTATGTAAAATATATAAAAAATGAAATTCTACGATTTTGTCTGGAACACAATCAAACATGTCCAATTGCGACTAAGAATTATATGTAAATTTAATTAACTTACAGATAAACAGTTTGGTAAAGAAAGAAGTCGATTCATACTTTTGTTGTAATTCCCTAATTATTTGTTTCCCTTTAATAATTTAAACTTATTTGAAGCCTTGAAGAGCAATTTGTAATTTATTTGAGTATTTAACACTTATTTTGTGTTTCATCATCTAGAATAAGTTTCTTTATTACCAATTATGTATTATTAATGACTTCTAGACATATTTTGAAAGCGCAAGATCTACCAGATAGTAGATCTATTTGGTAGGATAAATCTTAAGCAACTTATAAGCGATATACTTATTCTGTTTGAAAATTATTCCACTCGTTTGGCGCTTCGATTTGTATCAAACTGGAGTAGAATGTTACGATGAATAGCAAATACAATACAAATTGAGCTATAACAGTTTTGCGAAAGAGTTTTAATTTGCAGTCTCTCAAAATAATTTCTATAACACCAGCCATCAAACCAAACCTTTCACGTTTTTTCTCTTGAGAGCTGATCACACTTATGCTAAGAATTAGAGAATTTCCTTCCTTTCGGCCTATTCTTCGCGTAGAGAAACAGCCTAAAGTCACATGACCCGAAATATAAATTGTAGCGTTAATGTTTGTGTATTTTCAGGCTCGGTTCTTACTAGAAACTCGGTAAAGATGTTGGAACGATAGAAAGGAAAGTTCTTGCGGTGAAAAAGCCAATGTGCATGATCTTGAAATATGTAATATTTATCAATGGCACTCGTCGACAAACAAAGGAAGGAGCCCACCATTTTCTTTTTAACAGATCAAGATTTCTGCAGGAACATGCCTTCATATTGAAAAAGCGAGATATTTTAATACGCTGTGGTGGTTGTTTATCACTTGTTGAGTTGGCTCAAGCATTCTGCGTAGTGTCATCATTTCATCCGTTAAGGCACGGAGTAAGCAAAGAGGACTACTTTTCTGCACTGGAAGAGATATAGCACGTATTGCAGAATTGATAAGTTACATTCCTCTAGGATTCGAGCATCATTCTGGCAGTTTCAATATTCTTCTAGGTAATGAAGGAGGTGAAAATTGCTAATCTTGAAGTCTTCCTTTTCGAAGAAAAAATTTTCTTTCTGGAGAGCGATGTGTTACCTGAATATAATTGTACTATATGGAAAATCACCTTCTAGTAAACATTTTCTACAAACTTTACTATTTTATGAGGGAGAGAATTTCCTCTAAAAACTTTTTATTTTGCGATAGCTGTATATTAAAACATAATATACGATCTCAGGTTATCCAAAAAATTTTGGCTTAAATTAATATTGCATACATATCAGTATCATAATTAATTATATATTTAGGTAATATAAGAACTGAATTTCATTAAATACATTTCTTGTTTGACTGATTATAAGTATATTAATGTATCACCACCTGTATAATATTAGTCAAATTAAATTGATTTCATTATACGCGCACAAATAGAGTTGAAATATGTTTCTTGTGTCTAAAATACGAATAAATATAACATTGCCTAATTCTAAATAATTTAGAGCTTCAAATTTTGGTGTGATTGCAATCTATTATAAAAACTTTAAATAAAATAATACAACTCAACAGATTGTGACGTGTTAAAATGAGCACTGTAAAATTTCTGCGGTCAATTCCATGCTGTAGCTAAGCTTTATATTTGCATGAAATCTCGACAATGACAATCAAAGGCTTAGTGGTTTTTGTTACAGAATTCAAGAGCTAAAGCTTGCCTTTGGTGTAACGACAGACCCAGAAACATAATCCTGAAATATAAACGAGAATCGTAAAACTACAATATATCGGGTTTTTACTAACACACAAATTACATATTAAATTTTATGAATTTTTATTACTTAGTTTAAATAAAAAATGATTTTGTTCATAGGTTCAAACGTTTAGTCCAGAAAGAAAAATGTGAAACTTATATATATATATATATATATATATATATATATATATGTACGGTAGACATATTATAGCCAGGTTTTGAATTTTTAGATTAATACTTACTTATTGGTAATAATATGTTCTTTAAATAGTTTGCCTTCAGTTTTTAGGATACTTCCTTTTCATTTATTCCAAAACCACTACTAAACAGAAATATATAACTTTCAATAACAATACAATAACTAAATAAATATTTTCATAGTATGATAACTCTTATACCTCGTCAGTTTCTTCAAGTACTAAAGTCAACCAATATATAATCAACTAAATAATTGAAATGGATACATAATGAAAACATATTATAATTAAAATAATAATATAAGAAAAACAAAATATTAGTCATTCTGTTTCCGTATACAGTGTATTCATAAATAACTGTGTAAAAAGTAGAACATTGTTAGTCGATTTCGAATCAATATGAATTTAATTAAAAATATAAATAACCTACCTGAAAGGTTCGAATTTCCAGGCAAAGCTTAGTAGTGGATAATATCAAATAAAGAATTTTGTCACTATCCAATTACAAAAAAGTCAAGAATCAGTATATACCAAATATTTTTGCCAACTAAGAACTATAAAGATTTATATTTACACTAGTTATTACTAAGTGCGATCTTGTCATTTTATTCCATTTGTAGGTCAAGGTTATTGAGAGTATATTTAGAAATAAGAATATTTATTCCACTCATTCTTCTATTTAACAGGCTGACAGTTCAATGCTAACTTACTGGCTAATAACGCTAGGTTCGAGATTTCTACTTCCTGTTTAAACGAATGCTGAGCGTCAAAGATTTAAGTCACGCCACGAGAGAGGACCTGATAATAAATCATAGTATGCCCAATACTCCCTGTAATTGTAGTTAATCTGTCGATATACATAAAGCATGGATTATTAATATTTATCTATCACAGCTTATCCTGCGTTTCCCTAAAGGAACAGAATTGCTGCACTACATTTGCATAAATTGATGTATTTACAAGACAACTTTAAACCTCAGTTATAAATATTCGATACAATTCAAATTACAATTCAGACAGTATATGATATAATGTTAATAGTACTTAATTATAGTAAATAGAAAATTACATATTATATATACAGCACAAGCGCAGGGCATAGGATTGAGCGTACATACTCGGAAATGTTCGCCCGGATGCTCCCACATCCTCCACTTGACCGGATAAGTGATAATTGTATATTATTTATAGGGGAGAAAAGTCAGATCAGCTCTCATAAATATATTTGTCTCAATTGACAAGCTCTTTATTTTGGAAATGTGCTGATTACAAATGCTCGAAAACATGGCAGTCTCTTTAATTAGGAAAACTTGCAGCTAATTAAAAAAAAGGAATAAAACCTACCAGGAATGGGTTTGATTATCCAAAGTAGGGATGCAGCTTGATAGCCCACTCAATCGATTATGGTTCTGAAACAAATAAGTACGACACCTTATTAAATAGATGAAGGAACACCCTATATATTTGTACAACAGAGTGGGGAGCGAGGAATCTCGTAGCCTGTTTTAGGTAACAAACTTCCCAAAAGTATACACTATACATATAATAAACACCCAAATAGAATAACGTAAATTCGTTTCAGTTAATAGAAAAATGTTAAATTAGAGATAATAAGTTTCTCTTAAATAGATAATAAAATATCGAATATGCACAAATATGAAAATTAAGCGAACAATGTCATAGGTTTAACAATATAGTTTTTAAAACGCAGTTCTAAATAATAAAAAAAAATTAAGTAATTTTTATAAAACTGGGTCCACTTTGCTCACAAAAAAATTTACAAATTTAGAATCTATAAATTAAGTTTAATTTATTTAATAAGAATTTTAGCAAATACAAATGGATAAAAAAATTGAAAGGGAATTTCACTTGTTCGAAATAGTAAAAAACGGAGAAAGAAAAGAATTTCTGATATATTTAGTAAAATTAATTAATTAGTTTTAAAAAAATTTGGTAAATGCGACGACTTTCATGCCCCAACACCCCAAAATAATGTTAACAAGAGAAGAAATTAGAAAAATCGTAGAACTTGTTCAAGATAGAGATGGATACAAAAACCATGCCTTCTAATCGAAGAGTGTAGAAAGCAAGTCTTTCCAAAACACCTTAAATCCAGTTAACATTGTGAATAAAACATTAAAAACCAGTTTCGATAATTATTTCTTAATAATCAGAAGTAGTATTTCATATTGACGATTCATAAAGTCGTTACAAATTATAACTTTGTAGAGCTCCCAAAATTCAAAGCAAGAAATGAGCACCTATACGCAGAAACAAGTAGGACACGCGTCACCAAACAAAATAAAGTAATAATCGCAAATACCTCAAAACAACCAACAACGATAATATCCTTATGACAGAAATAATTAAACAAGCGACGTTCGTTTGAAACTAATCTATAACCACCTTAAAAATGAAACAATAGCTGGAAAAACACTTTACAAATGCACCCGAATACATACGATGAGCAAACCGCTAACCATATGAACGCTGTTTGCATATATGTATATATATGAAGTAGGGGGAATATATATATATATATATATATATATATATATATATATATATATATATATATATATATATATATATAAAGAAATAAATATTTTTAAGTTTGGAACGTAGAATACGAAGATGATACTTATTGTCATATTTATAAATAAATAAATTTCCATTTAAAACATCTTTCGTGAACCTAGGTGGCAATTGTTGTCATAATCTAATTCCAGGAATGTTGTATTTTATTTATACCTATATATAGGACTGCCACTCAAAAAGCGGAAATTCTGTTTAAGAACAGGAAAAAGAAATCATAACCAAGTTGCATAAGAATTCTAAGGTTATTACTATATTGGACTAGGAAGAATTTTCTAGTTCAAAAAGAGTTTAATATTTTCTCGAAAAAAGGGGGAAAAATTATAAAATACGAAAATATAAAGTTTTTAAGAATTATGAAATTATGAGAAATATTAAGTTCGTTAAACTAGACATTTTTTTGACCCATGTTATGTAAACAATAGAAAACACAAGGAGTAAGGAAGGACTCATTAGGGAAGGACATTTATGGTGACAGACTTCTATAATGCAGTGGAAGAAATTGTGGTTACAAAATTCGAATGGGGCTTATTAAGATATAAAGTTCTTTAAAATGTCTTCAGGGAAATCATATTTTTAAATAACAAAGAAAAGCCTAAATAGAAATTAAAGATTTTATTTGAAAGTAAAACTCGTATACATTTAATGAACACAAATTTACTAAAAGAAAATAGAAATAATCAGACATGACTATTTGTAAAATAAAGTTGTCATTGTTTTTAGATGTGGAAGAGTTTAGTTTTATTTTTTTAAATATATTTATCATTCATCATTTATTGTGGTCATCATTATTTTAAGTAGTTAAAATTCGTAAATAATTTCAATTTCAAAACAAAGAAAATTGTTCAAGAATATTTTATATTATTATTTCGTAATAATTTGTACATGATTTAATTGACACGCTATATAAAGATCACAAATAGTACATCATCTTTTATTGTAATATTGTATATATACATACAGTTCGAGGCTCCATAATGTCGACAGACGAAATTAGTCCAGTATCATATATGTATAGTGCAGTTTAAAATTTAGACGGCGTTTTATTTATTCCTTAGTATTAAACAAAGTAACGACCTCGACAATCAACTATTCATTAATTATAGTTAGTATTTATTTCAGTTTATAATATTTTTTGAAATCACTTGCATTTGATTGTTAACATTGATGAATAATTACATGACTGTACTGTTATTTGTATGCTTTTATTGGTTTCATACTGATGTTCGGTTCTATAACTTAAATATTATTTCGACTCTGTCAATATTATTTCCAGGTATTTTCTAGTTTAACCTATCAGTGCAATATCATCTATAAAGCCTGGGTTATTTAGATATTCTCCATACATTTTCAATTTCCTTTTCCCCAATCGATATGTTAAAAGTTTTCGCGACATAGGATAAATACTTTCGATTACATAAGGTTTCCTTGTCTTACATCTCTACTTCTTTCCTTTTAACTTATTCTGTTAGGATGATTTGAAATATTCTCTTTTTACATTTTTCAAATAATTACTTAGTAATCTACTACTATAAGATATTACATAGTGGATTGATAATTACTCTAATTTCCATCAAATGAATTGCTGTTTCTAAGCCAACCAAAGGAATTTCAACTGAGAATTTATATTCAATTTACTTTTCCAATAATATTTCTTTCAGGTTTTATGCCATGTTATCTTTAAGTAATAAACATGTAACATTAAAAGAAATATATTTATATTTTTTATTTGATTTTGGATGAACATCTCAAAATGTTAATGCAAAAGAAGTTTGAAGTTAAAGTTATCATAAATGTGGTGATATTTTCTTTAGTTCTTTGCTTCACATAATTGAAAAAGTATTGCGGATTTTTAAAAATACAGTCAATCGAATTGAGCACCTATAAAACGTCATAAGATGTCTAAATATATATATTGTATATATAACTAAAACTTTTTAACAGTAAATTGCTACAACTTTAAGTGTGAATATATAATAATAATTGATATTTTTTCTTTGTACACTTTGCATCCTTCGAATCTTCTCTTATTTACATATTTTCTCCAATTTTTTTTGCTCTCTATTTTAGTTCGCATTTCATCTGCCCACCACGCGGTTTTCCTTGTTATGCTGTATGATATTTTCGTTATATGTACCACAAATTTCGTCAGCTTCAGACTGTATATTAATTTAGTATTTCCATTTTTTCTCTACACTAGTGTTCTTCTTTCTATCTTTTATTTAGACTTCTAATTTCTCTTGGTATTCTTTTTGATACTTTTCCTTTGCTAATTTAAAGCTTGATATTTTTTATTTACTTTTACTTTTTTGTCTATTTTTATCGTCATTATTCTTTCCACTTTCACTATTATTAAATAATATTCCTTTTCGGTCTCTGCTTCTCTTTCGACTCTTCCATTTATTCCACCAGAAAGTAATCTATAATTAATTTCTTATTTTTCTGTTCATATTTCTGTATGTTCTTATACTTAAATGTGATGTTTGCTATATTCAAGTTCTTCTCAATACATACTTCTATTCTTCCACCATTTTTCTTCACATCTTGAAATTCTCTCTAGAAATTTTATTTTTCTTCATTGTTTGCGTCCTCGTTTTCACTATATGCTATTTATTATTGTCCATATTTCGCCTTCAACCAGTGTTATTTTAACTGCTAATAATCGTCTATTTACATATTCTTCTTTCATCATATCTCTCAATCTATTGGACGCGATTATTAATCCAACTCCTTCCTTTTCTCTCTTCTTCCTTCACTCCTGATCAAAATTATGAGAATTATTTATGTATTCATTCCTTTTACTTTGTGTTTTGTTTCCACGATTCTAAGTACTTCTAACCAAATAAATAATACGTAATATACCCCTAATTGATCCTGTATATTCTCATATTTAGTCAGGAATACGTGTCACCCCCATAAACATTGTTAAAATTGCAATAATCGGCTACTATTTTGCATTCTCTTTCATCGAATACATCGCCCTTTTGACCACTACTCATATGGGGAAAGATCATGGAGATATAATTGGTGGAATTACTCCTCGCAGAAACATTTTATTAGAAAAAAATATCATCGTACTTCTAATCTAGTTAATTTTTATTACTAATTTGAATAACCTAATCTTAAATTTTAATAATACTATGAATCGTCGTTATTGATTTGTTCAAGAACTTGTTGACAAACGTCCTTTCAATTCTCTTTCTGCTATTCAGTCATCAAATGAAGAAACAACTTTGCTGCAGCTAGACGCATGTTCAATTTTTTGATTAAAATATTACAGTACCACCCTATTGAGATGCCAATTTCTTCTGCAAAATCCTTGATATCAAACAACGATTCGAACGCACCACATTTTTGATTTTCAGAATGTGCACTCCATCAGTTGCAGCCGAAGGTCTTCTTCGCAGAGTATTATCTTCACTTGATTGACGACCACTTTTGAATTGCGTATACCATTTGTAACATGGTGTACTACCCGGATCATCTAAACTATTATTGAAGTTGATTTAAATGACTTGTCTGTGTAAGCTGACTTTATCAGGGCATTTTTATAAATTAATGGGATAGTCGTATAGTCGGCAAAGGTTCTTGTTAGTTTTTGAACACCTTTAAATGAAAAGCTTCAAGTTTCTGTGATATTTTAAGCAAAGTAAATTGTTGAGTTTGAAGAATTTTGTCTTTCGTTCTAATTTTTAGTCATTATATAATTAATAGGAGTACTATTTAGAGAAATAATTCTCAATTCTTGAATTTCCGATGCTCATCTACCAACCTATACGAAAAATTTGTCAAGTGTTCATAAACCTATTTAGGACCAAACATTAGTTATAAAAAACTATATATAAATAATATAAATTAAAGGAACAAGAAATGAAGACCAGATTATATTGAACAGAGTCGTTGCAAATTGTGTAGTAACAAAAAGAATTAATTGGTAGTAATTAGCCTAAACTAAAGTTGGTTTCCAATTACGAATCTTAACTGGTAACAAAATTGTATTTTCACATTTATATTTAGATTACCACTGTAATTATACAATTATACAATTCTTATTATAATTGCTTAAGTAAATGTTTCTATTCTTAAAAATATTTTATTTGTAATTTTTTTTGTTAACTAGACCACATGAACATATTACATATTACTTTGAAAATGTATTCTAAGAATAGTATTTGATTTGTTAAAGTTCTTTGTCACGATTTGCACATTACTACTGGGTGAAATGTATTAGAAAGGAAATTTTATTTGGTGTACAGATAAATAATAAATACTAATATTAATTGCTTAGCAACAAAAAGTATAGGACATAATGTGCTACAAGTTCTAATAGTTCTAAAGATAGCATTAAAAAATATAATAACAATAATTATTTCATTAACACACAATTAAGTTCAGATTTTAAATTTCGTATTCTCAATAGTATTGATAATCGGTTTGATAATATTGGTGCAGTTTCCGTCCAGGTTGTTGATTGTTGCTTTGCGTATAAAATAAGTGTGGATACTCTCCAGCCCAATCATTGTTTGAATGGTAGTTATTCTGAGTCGGTTTATTATATAATACAGTTACAGCTGGTTGATTAACCAAACCAAGCCTGTCCGATAATTTAATATCTAACCATTTCTTCTTTAACATATCAACTCCTTTTTCGGCTATCATTACAATTGTTGCATGAGTATTTCCGGAGACTACAGTAGGCATAATAGAAGCATCCATTACTCGTAAGTTATTTATACCATGTATTTCTAATTCTGGACTTACTACAGCTAAGCGATCAGTGGCAGGTCCCATTTTACAAGTTCCAGATTGATGATTTTCAGGACCCGTATAGTAACTTATTGCACACTTCCAAAAATTATCAGAATCATACTTGTAATTTTTAGCGCAATCGCCATACTCATCAACTTCCAATTCTGCACCGTATTTGTCCTTCAAAATTCTTGTGTTGGCTATCTTTTGGGCAATTCTAATACCATTGACTAGAACATTAGCATCTTCGGGTGCTGTTAAGTAGTTAGCATAAATCAGTGGTGGATCCAGAGGATTATTAGATTTTAATGTCAAGTAACCTCTACTTTTAGGATGGAGTACAACAGGTGATATTGTTAAGCGTCTTGGATCTTCGGGATTATCTGGATCAGCATAAGCATTAACTTCTCCAGACTTGGCACAATTTGCTAGATGTCCGTGAAAGAAAATTTGTAAATCAGGATTTAGACCAGATTTCTCAGCGTATTTCGTACTAATTCTGGCAGTTATTTGTGATAATCCTGTAGAAGCCATAGGTCCTTTTCTATAAAGTATATAATCCAGAGCTTTAGCCCAATCTAACTCATTTATGTTTTTTTCTTTTCGTAATAGGTAATCCATAAAAAATGCCACGTGATTGTGTAAGTTCTTTCCAACGCCTGGAAGTTCAAGTACTTGTTTTATTCCAACGCGATCCAATTCTCCTTTCGGACCAACTCCAGACAATAGTAGAAGTTGAGGTGAATTTATTGCTCCCGCTCCTAAAATAACTTCTTTTTTCGCACGAACTTGATATTTTCTGTTAGCATATATAAATTCAACACCAGTAGCCACTTTTTTACCATTCTTGTGTTCAATAATTATTTTCGTAGCTGTAGAATTGAGCATAATATGGAAGTTAGGATTTTTGCGTTGCGATCGGATAAAAGCTCGGGCACTGCTCAATCTAGATCCATTTCTGAAAATTAAAAAGCAATTTGAAAATAACATGGTATTCGTTTGTTACTTCCAGTTTATAATGAATGTACCTATTAGTTTGACAGATTCCTTCTAAGTTGGAATATAACGATTTCGCAAGATTATGAAAATAAGAACGTCAATTATTGATTCTTCATCAGTTTCAATAATATAGTCTCATGACACAAGGTGAAACGACCAAGCAATTAGTATATTATTTTCAAGTCAAAAATTTTCAACGAATAAATTTTTTAGAAAGAGTTTAAGAGAGACTTCAAATCAGAAAAATTGTAAAAATAATATTAACCAATAAGTAAATGTACTATTTTTTCCAAACAAATAGTTTTAAAATTGTTTTATTAATTAGTAAGTCGATCTATAAATGAAAATTTTAATCGTGAAATATTCCATTCCGAACTATTAAAATTACAAGGATATTTAAAAGAAATAATAAAATGTGTATTACATTACTATCTTTTTATTTTTTAAATTTAGAAAAAGATATTTTTCGTTTTGTTAAAATCCCAAGCTTGAAGACTAGGAATCTGCAATTGTTCTTTATTTATTATTATTTATTATATATTATCATTATAAAATGGAAACATTATATTTCTTTCTTTAGATCTCTTTTTGATAAAATTTATTTGAGTTGTCGATTTGCTAATAAGCTTCAAAAGAGATATTGAAGTCAGAAATTCTTAAAACGAACGAAAGGTCATTGCTCTTATTTTGTTTAAAATAATTACTCTTAAGAATAAAATAAATGTACGAAGCAACAAAGCTTGATCATGCAATGAATAAAGCGATTTCATATAAAAAGTGTACACATATGTTGTGTAGAGTTATGTCGCAGTTACGTAGGTCGAAAAAACGATAGTTATCTAAGATAGTTTATTTTTGAATTTCTGAATTTAATGTAAGATGGCGTAAAAGTGATATGTTTGTCATTTACTCTACGCAAAATTACTGCCAAAAACGTGTGGATAGGGATCGGTACAAAAAAGAACTGACATACGTTCGAATGAGTAATTCCTATTTGATTTACGTTCAACACTGATTATTAGATAAATTATTTTACTAGTTCTAGAATAAATAAGCAAACCATAATTACGCAGCTCTATTGAAAATAGAAATCGGAATTAAATCAGAATTTGAAAATAAGAAATTCTAGTTATGTGTGGGTGAAACGACAGATTGTAAAAAAATCTATTGCGGATATCATAGTTCGTACAGTACAACTATTTAAACAGTCGTCTTCATTCGTACTAGCTCCCAGAAGAGTACATGAATGTACCGGCGAAGTAATTTCAAAAGGGATGTTAAAAACATTGAAAAAATTTGAACTTTCGAGAGACCAACACTTAATGTTTATGACTGACAGCGTCACAATTAAGCGTTCTATAGGTCGGTCTCTTAAAAACAACTGTTGTAATTTCATGCATGTTACGTGGACAATTTATACTTTACATCTTCTGGCAAAAACGATCCTCACTGATATCCAAAGGTAGATGGTTTCAGAGCGCACACAGAAGCAGCGTTCCTCGATTCCCCTAAACGTGTTCCACATGCAATGTCTCGAAATTCTCGAACCTCGACAACTGAATGTTACCGCTGGGAAACAGTTAAAGACAGTATTTCATTATTTTCTACATTTCCAAAAAATTAAGTATGTTGTTTTACAATATGATCTTAAAAAAAAGCAACTGACATCGAGGAAAATCAAAAGAAAATCCAAGTTGCTGAAGTTGAAGCAAGTTACAAATAATTTAGAAGGATTACAAATGAGCAGTTGTAATTGATTTTATAAAATCCTTCGTTACCATTAGTGAATTCACTGCAAATACTAAACTGTACAAATACAGATACGTGCTATCAATGATGATAAAAATATAAATGTTATAGACAAAGTTGGTAGTGTGCTAAAGAAGGGCGTATATTTTACCGCATTTAAACGAATTTCAAGTGATACTGAGTGCACAAATCGGTTAAGTTTTAACAAACATTACTTTAATTATTCATATATTACATACTAGATGTCGAACGGTCATCCTCTTCAAATAATAAGAATTTTTATTGTAAAAAACATTGAGCTTCGAGCAACATTTTTTTAGACAAAAAATTCTATTTTTGTATTTCCGTATAGAACTTTGAAGAACAAGTATATTTTTTTGACATAACATCAATTGCTTACTTAATTGAATGATATTATCTTAGTTCATTTCAAACCATCAGTATTGTAAACAGCGTTAATAAGTAAGGGTATTTTAATAATCCACATAAATTACGGTCAGATGGAGAATGGTTTATCATGATCTTGCACTCTTTAACTAAATTATATTAATTGAATACTATTCAATTAATTCAATTGTTGTTTGAGAAGAACTGTTCAAGTAACGTCGAGTAATTCGTCACAGTAATTTACGAAATCTAAATGATCCACACATATATTGCTCTCTTCCGCAATAAGGAAGTGTAAAGAATATCATGAGCGACACAATCATACAATATACATAACTCAACCCTATATTTAAATTTCTTAAAATACGTAATGAGTGTACACCAAAGGATAAATGTATATATGTATACTTATACCTTGTGTTTACAATCAATCTATTTTAAGATTGATTATACATAGATTTATATTGGAAAATATCTCTTTCAAATTTCAAAATTTGGCACTAATTTACAGCATGAATTTGCATATAGCATGAATTTACTAAAATAGACTTTAGCTAAAATAAATCTACGTAAGGTATTAAATTACCTAAATTACCTATAATAATGTTTATTGTGTGGTTTTATGTGATATAATTAAGCACTTGGAACACTGTAATACTTGTTATTGATTTATAACTATAACATATAACCATCCATCACAGGACATGTAACATTATTTCATGTAATATTTAAAACAGATATAACACTAAAAAGTTCCATACACAATTTTTCAATAAATATTATATTATTCGTGATCAATAAGGTTGATATATAACTCCTTTCCACAATTAACTATTTGTAAATTCTGTATACGCATTTCGACAACCAAGTTGTCATCATCAGCAGATAATTTCAAAGTGTCGCACCTGGTAAAACACGGCGAAAAAATTGTACGAAAAAATATAAACTCCGTACGCGATCCGCACCGTTGAAAACCAAGATGTGCACTGATTATATTATTATTTATTATTATATTATATTATTCGTTGAATAAATATGAATTTTGGAATTTCTCATCAGAAGATCAATAAAATTCATGGTGTATGTCAATCTAAAAATATTAAAATTAAATCTGTATGACGTAAGCACTAAATAATGGTAGGTGATACGATATTTTCGGAGTTTGTACATTTCAACTTGTATTTAGTTTTCATTATCACGTTTTAAATTAAGAGTTGAGAGTTAAGAGTATTTGAATACGATTAATGTACAGGATCAGCATTAAATGTTGGTGGGAGATATGATATGTCCGGAGTTTGTGTTCAACTAAAAATCTAATAATATCTTTTCAAATATAAAAATTATATTGCTGTAAGTAGAAGTAACTTTACTTCTTTATTTAATAAATTATATACAGATAACAATTAGACATGATTTAAAATGTGTTTATTGGATTCATTTTGAACATACAAATATTGCACACGAATGTGAAGTGTAGATTAGTTATTGATAAATTAAGGAATATAATTTCGTTTGTTATTTTATTTATTTGTTAAACATTAACCCTGTTAAATGGTAAACGTTTTTAGTACAAGAATCTACCCTGAGAATCATTAGTTTTGAGAAAAGCTATGAAATCGTCCGTAAGTATGTGCTTATGAGAATTATATGGAGTTACTAGAAACATGTTTTAAACTGTGCACACCTTATAGTGAGAGATTCATAGCAATAATTATATACTAAGTAATCCACAACAATTTTTTCCACAATAATGTATTGCACCGCTAAAAGTAACCCTAGAACCCTTTATTAATGATTTACATGTTATATATACATATATTGGGTCTGGGAAAAAGTTCGTGGCGTTTTTTCAGTAAAATTCAACTGGTCCCCGCATGGCGCGTGGACGAATTCATTTAAACCGAATATGCTCCATTATTATCGACAATGTTTCGCCATTTTTTTGGTAGATCCATGATCCCATCGGTGAAAAACTTCTGTGGTTTCTGGTCGAGAAACTGAATCAAGTAGTTTTCACAGGCTTCTTTTGAAACCAACTTAATTCCATTGAGAGAGTTCTGCAGAGATCGAAACAGATGATAGTCAGAGGGTGCTATATCCGGACTGTAAGGTGGGGGCATCAAAACTTCCCAACCAAACTCTCTCAATTTTTGACGGGTCATCAAAGAAGTGTGTGGTCGGGCGTTGTCATGATGGAAGACAACACCTTTCCTATTAATCAATTCGGGCCGTTTTCTTTCAATCGCCTGGCGTAATCTCTCTAGTTGTGCACAGTAGAGTTGAGAATCAATCGTCTGACCAGTTGGAAGTAGCTCGTAGTGGACGATTCCCCTCCAGTCCCACCATACACACAGCATCACTTTTTTTGGCGTCAATGTTGGCTTAGCGAACGCTTGTGACGGCTCACCATCCTTTATCCACGATCTTTTACGCTTCCGATTATCGTACGTAATCCATTTTTCATCTCCGGTTATTAAACGTTTCAGAAACGGCTCGATTTCATTCCGTTTCAGCAGCGCAATGTTGGCTTAGCGAACGCTTGTGACGGCTCACCATCCTTTATCCACGATCTTTTACGCTTCCGATTATCGTACGTAATCCATTTTTCATCTCCGGTTATTAAACGTTTCAGAAACGGCTCGATTTCATTCCGTTTCAGCAGCGCATCGCAGATGTTAATTCGGTCCATCATGTTTTTCACGCTCAACTCATGAGGAACCCATACGTCAAGCTTTTTTTTGTAACCAGCTTTGTGTAAATGGTTCAAAACAGTTTTGTGGTCAATGCCTAGCTCCATGCCAATATCGACACTGCTGATATGCTTATCTTGTTGGACTTTTTCAAGAATTTCATCAGATTTTTCAGTGATTGGACGACCGGAGCGTGACTCATCTTTCACATTGAAATTTCCAGAACGAAAGCGAGCGAACCATTTCCGCGCAACAGATTTCGATAAAGTACCTTCACCGTACACAGCACAAATTTTATCACAAGCCTGCGCAGCGTTCTTCCCCATATCATAATAATATTGCAGAATATAGCGAAATTTCTCATTATTCTTCTCCATTTTCAAGTGCGAATAACTTTCCAACCACTGCACCGATTACAATGTTTCTACGCTCAAACTAACGTTCGGAAGGTCATATAAAAAACGAGCCGTCGGTGGTGTCGCTGTGACTTGTTGTTCTTTAGTTATCGGCAACCAATGCCATCTATCGGGAAAAACGCCACGAACTTTTTCCCAGACCCAATATATATATATATATATATATATATATATATATATATATATATATATATATATATATATATATATATATATATATATATCACATAGCACACACAAGATACGTTTAATTTTCAATAAGAATATTATGATAATAAATTAATAAGATAATTCTGATGTAGCCTGTGGTTGATTAACTGGATCACTGAAGGTATATATATATATATATATATATGGGCTATATATATACGTATTTCGACAACTAAGTTGTCATTATTCGCAGATAATTAAATGCTGATGACAACTTAGTTGTCGAAATATGTACGTATACAGAATACGAAAATTAATGTGGCAAGGGGTTATATATCAATCTTCAGTGATCCATAAACTATTAAATCGAAACATAAATTTATATATTATATATATATACATAGAAAATATGAACGCATTATAAAGTGTATATAAAATATTTATATGTACAAAATGAATTAAGAAATCTTTGTATCGATCTTATATCATGTTTAATTTGTATATAATAAAATAGAGACATTAATTCATTTATATTGGTAAATATAAATGAATTAATAAGTTCTTTTCAGAGCAATTTTATTATTATAAATGTCAATATTTATGACTAGTATTGCATTATATTGTAAGAGGTGTATAGACATCGATTTCAATTAAATTCTTTTTGATATGTTAATAATTATTAATAATTTGCTAATATATGCCCGTATCTTTAAATAAGCGGACAAAATTGATCGGTGAGCGAATGAATTTACATATTAAAACACTTTTTTTCTAAATACTTTTATGAAACTTTTACCCATTATTAAAATATTCTAACAGTATCCTTATTTACATATTTACGCAACATGTGGAATTTCCCGATATTTTTAATACCACAACGGTATTTATAAGAATTTAGGTCAATACGTATTCAAATTATTTCTTTAATTTTTAAATAACCAAACAAAAGGATACATTTACGTATACACAGAATTCGAGTTCTTGAGTATTTTCCTTTTGTTATTATGTAAATAAAATAATTTAATTTTCTTCAATATAATTTTTAATTAAATATATGGATGTAAGGCACATAATTTCAATACAAAAGTATAATAAGTTTATGTCAATAAAACATAAATGCTGCATTAGCTAAGGTATGCACTTTTTACTTATCGTTCTTTTCTAAACGCACATACTCATAAGGTTATAAGTCCATATTTCAATAATTTGCAACGTATGTGGATTCTCTGAATGGTTTACGTCATCTACAATACAGTTCCGTTGTATATTATACAATTAAATTAGAACTAATTTTATTGGATGGAAAGTAAAACGTAAAAAGGCAGTGTACAAGAATGTAAATTTTTAATTAAAAGATATAGAGTGGCAAAATTTACTTAATAAATTAATCGTAATTTCCCTTCTTCTTGATACCCCATCAAAAGAAAGAATTAAGAATTAAGGTACACACAGTGCAATAAAACACAATTTTGATTAAATGAAGCGAATAAGAAGGTTCAGAAAGATATGGAAAGTGCTTTTAAAAGTATCGATTTAATGGTTGTGTTGCCTGACATATGTATGCGCTTGATAACCATTTAAAGACCCAAACCTCCGAAATTTACGTAAGGCGTAATTTTTTCATGTGTAAATGTAAAAAACTAGTAAGTAATTTAAATCTAATAGTATAACATGGTACAGGCTCCGCTACACTTGGAAGCGTATGACTGTGAATGGTGTTGGGAATTCAATCTTTTAAGGAAAATATAGTGTTAAAGAATAAATATTATTCAATATATTAAATACCTTACCGACATCTTCGCACACAAATCCAACAGAATGTTAAGTGTTCAATATTTATCCAATTTTAAGATTTAAATTCATGGGAATCGTTTCTAACTAGTAATAACTTCCAAATATCGTCCAATAAAGTACTAATGCTTTTATAATATAACACCATTGCATATCTGTTTGATACTGTATTAAAAAGGTGAGTTACTTTAACCTATCCTTACTATACTTATAAAGGTCTATGTATGTATATGTCTTTGTAATGAAGTGAGTAGATATGCAATAATTAAACAGTAGAAAGTAATTTAATATAAACATGTGTAATATAGACTCTACATGTTTCGTATAGCAAAGAATACGTGTCATTTATTACTTAACATTCATTTACTTGCATAAACACAAAAAAATCTTTAAAAATTCACGCGTTAACATAAAGTTCAATTCGCTAAAATAAATTAAGTTTATTTTAGTTTATTTACTGTTACGTTTACTTGTTGCATCCATACGTCATAAGACCTGCTTTAGTCACTTCATTTTATACTAATATATATCGAAATTATTTAAAAATGCTTCACTAGGCATAGTTTAAATTATAGACGCATATTTTACAAATATATTTGCAAAATATTTACTTGAAATATTATTTGCAAATATTATATTAATTATATTATATTAATATTTAGAATTATTTTGGAATAAATTTAATACATGAATACATACAAATGCAAACATTTCTTAGAATAAATTGATTCTCATTTACCTGGTGCTAGTCTGGGCTATAGTAAAACCACCAAAATGAACTCCGTTCATATCATTTGTTATAGAGTATCCAGCTTCTTGGCCTGCATTTAAAATATCATATACCATCTTCGGTTGATAATTAAATCTACTAACAGTTAGAGGTCCACCGCGACCATGATAACCCTTATCTGCTGATGTACCAATTTCTAAATTATCTTCTGATTTGATGAAGTAGGGAAGTACCTCATTATAACTCCATCCAGTATTTCCGTCAACTGACCAGTTGTCGTAATCCCTTGGCGTTCCTCTCATGTACATCATTCCATTAATAACACTACATCCACCTAAAACTTTACCTCTAGGCCAATTGCAGCGTTGTTCTTCATAACCTAAACATGCGTTACGCTCTGGTTCAGTTTTATAATTCCAATCAATATATTTATTTCCATGATAGCTAATTACCATCGATGGTACTTGAGATCCTGGAGGTTCATCTCCCCCCGCTTCTATCAGAAGTATTTTCCAATTAGGTACTTCTGCTAATCTTCCAGCAGCTGTAGCTCCACCACTTCCACCGCCTACAATGATAAAATCATATTCTACGTCCGGCGTAACTTTAGGAATTACTCTTTGACAAATTTCAGATAAATCACAACGTCGTGTTATAAAAGAGTCTAATAGAGACATAAACAAAACAAAGGAACCAGCGCCACATGTTTCTGTTAGAGGTGGGCCTATATAAGGGGCATCACAACCGCATTCCATTATTTTACACAATTATTCTTTAATGCAACGGTTTTGTTATCTGTGAATATAAGTATAATTTGTGTAGTACCGTATTACGAACTGGTTTTCGCTGCACTCGTCCACATGTTCGTGAAAACTGTTAAAAACTCGATTCGTTTCTCGATTCTATATTAGCCGGTATGGTGACGTCTGATACGTGCGACGAAGTTCATATATGAACAAATTGTATGTAAACGTCTTCATTAAAATCATTTTGTGTATAACTGTACTCTGGTCTCAAAACCAGATTTCAGCTTCGCTTTTAATTATTATCAAACTCTACTAACTCTGGTGATATTTATAACTCGTATTATTACATGCTTAAAATTTTAGCTGTAGCGAATATTTTATAATTGTCAACAATTGAAACTGTTAATAATCTATTATAAACAACTTAATTCGAAGTACATTTATATATTGGAAAAGTTTACTTTTCTGAAATTTAGTTACAAATACATATATACAAGAATATACTAATTGATTCCACCACTATATTCAATCCTATTCAAACAAATGCGCTCAACAACAAGCAACAATTCACATATTTTTAAAGGTTCTTAGGTAAATTGTAATTCAATTGAAACTGTTTTACAATTTTGAAATATTTGTCATAAACAATAATAGTCCTTAACAATATTTTTAATACTCCAAATTCTGTTATTTCTTACTATGTGGTTTATATATTTCCCAACTTAAAACTTTTAATCTTAATGTTATTTACTAATAATATTAAGATTAATTGAATTACATTGCAAATTAATTGTCAGAACCATTGTT
This sequence comes from Dermolepida albohirtum, assembly GCA_031893035.1. Lineage (NCBI taxonomy): Eukaryota > Metazoa > Arthropoda > Insecta > Coleoptera > Scarabaeidae > Dermolepida > Dermolepida albohirtum. The sequence continues at coordinate 137,319 of JAVIWB010001724.1, forward strand.
GCTTCGTCAAATCGTTACAAAATGTTTCAATAAATATAAATGAAATAGTTACAAATTAAGTAAAAGAAAAGTATAATGTACATAATTATAATACTTCGAAGTTAATATATGCAAGTAGGTAAATAGATGCTATGAAAAGCAAATTGGATTTTAGCTTTTTTGGTAACAGCAGTTCACTAAAACTTGATTCCAAACGCGGAACTGGGAACTTTACGCCAGCCATTAACTTTGGTATATCAATTGTCCCAGAGATTAAGTTCTTCATAAAAGTTGCACAAGGATTCAAAGCCATGCTCATTTAAAAGCTCCTATTGCCCACATTTCTTTGAAAATGAAGATGGCGCAACCACTACGGTCAATGGAGACACCTATCGCACCATGATAACCGATTTTTTTGTGCCCGCTCTTCATGGTATTGATGTGAACGATGTTTGGTTTCAACAGGATGGTGCAACTTGTCTCACATCTCATGCCACAATCGATTTATTGCCTCAAACGTTTGATTGCCGTTTAATTACCGAACCACGGCACTCACATCACCATGTCAATTGGCCGCCAAGAAGCTGACACCGTTTGACTGTGGGACGCCGTTAAAGACAAGTGTTATGCCAACAAATCAGAGACAATTGAGCATTTGAAGGCCAACATTCGTGATGCCATTGCCGAGATACGACCCCATACACTCGAAAAAGTGCTCGAAAATTGATCCGATCAAATGGGGTACTGTGAGGCCAGCCGCGGCTGCCATATGAATGAAATAATATTCCATCTCTAACCGGAACAACCGTACTTCACAACAAAAAAATAAATTTGGCAAAATTTCAAACCGTTTTTGTTTTATTGCAGTTTTAAATTTAAACTTTCAAATGGCCCACCCGTTAGTTATTAGGAATAATCTTAAAATAGAAATTGATATTTTCCTAAAAGAAACCAATGTCAATAGATTCATCACGGCGGACTCAAACCATAGCATGCAACAAAAGATGGCTTAGTTCAATTTTTTTATCAATAGTTTGCTTAATTTCCAACTGACAAAGGTAAGAGACGAAAAGGAACTGAACTTGGGGTGATTTTGGTTGAGCCTGTGGTTGCTTAACTTAATCACTAAAGGTTGATATACAATATAACCCCTTTCCACATTAATTTTCGTATACGTATTTCGACAACTATTTTGTCATCATCAGCAGATAATTAAGCAGTGTCGCACCTGGAGAACTACGGCAAGATATACCCGTACGAAAAAATTAATTCCGTATGATTTTAAAACATTATTATATTGCTTACGGTCAAAAGGAATTGAAAACAAGTAAAGACATTCATTCTTGCATCTGTACTGAAAGCCTCAACAAAATTCACTGAGTTAAAGTTATTTATAAGAAGCACAGGCTTGTCCAAAATGAGTAATCCAAGTATCTACTTGGATTACTCATTGTATTCGTACACCTGTACGAATACTTCAAGGAAGTGTAAACACAAATCAGGTGGAATGTGAACGACTATAATATATATTTGAAGAAAATTTAAGTGTAAAAAGAATATATCAACCATAGGAACCTGATCTTTAAAAGACAACATATTTAGAGAAATACAAGGAGATGTGTCTAATACAGCAGCAAGTACCTCGCCTCTCCGAACACGACTAGTGACATAAGAATCACGAACGCACTTATAAATATTATAATACGCTGAAAGGAGTTTATTGTTTACAGAAGAGTCAGAGGCCATATCTCAATAAGGAGAATGATATCATGTGATGAAGGATAATTTCAGCTTTCATCGATTTAAAAAGTTTGAGCTGAAGATAAGTACTATAAACAGTATCTATCGAAGGAAAACAAATTTTAATAGGCAGTTTAGAGACAACTTACCAAATTTGAAAAGTTTAGTATTATCAGTAATCATTATATCAATGTGGTGAAATATTTTGCGTATACTGGATAGATCAGTCTCCAATAGTAAATTTTAGAGTACGATTTAGATTCGTAGATATTTTCATCAACATTGCATTATTTTACGACGACATTCACATTCCAACACTTCTTGGATGACTTTTTCAAAAATAGGAAGTAAGAAGTAGGGTTATAGTTTCTGTAGAAGCGGAAGAGGTCATTTCCGTCTCCAGGTTCTTTATATATTCCTGAAGTGCAAATGTTAAGCATCTTCCGCAAGATCATGACAAGACCGGATTTGAATTATTTTTATTCAAGCAGTCTTGAAAATCTTTTTGCACATATTACAATTGATTGTAGTTTCATCCTTACCAATTGCGCTATTGCAACAGGAATAGTTCAGCTTATAAATCCTATATACTACAAAGATAAACACTAAGGACACTCTTGTGTGTCGTATTGGCTTGAAGACAAACAAGACCAAAAATGCTGTCAAAAGCTGAGCAAAAATAAACGTATTATCAATGTCGGATATATATATATATATATATATATATATATATATATATATAATATTTATTTTAATGCAAATACTGCATGTTCTTAAATTGTTGATTTGAATCTTAGTTGTGCAATTGCGGAGATATGATGTTTCGTAAGATCTTTTCTTTATATGTAAACTAATTTATTAGACATACATACATAAATATGTATACTGCTTTCGTATATACAGAAAATATATCAATGAAATTTGTTCTTCGTGTAAATGATATATTCAAACAAAAAGTAAGTGCTACGAAATATTAAATTCAAAATTCAAAGGACATAAAACAGTAAACGACCTGAAAAGGGAAGAAAATTAATTCAGAAAACATGTATTTTTATTGATTATAATTTTATTGTACGTACAAGTTTCATTAATCAATTTGAGAAGGTACAGGTCTGATGTATGAATTATTCTAATAACTATAACAACTAACCTACAAGGTAAGTATGTAAATAAGACATTCATATTCCAGTTATTTCGAATTAATTAACAAAAATATTTGTCCTTGAGACGAAGAATAAAATATGTCTACATGTAAACTGTATATGCGGTTTTATAAGCAAATTCTAGATTTCATACATAATAATATAATTCATGAACATATACATATGTTGTACTTATATTGCCTATACATTTGTATGTTCAAACATATATATATATATATATATATATATATATACATATATATATATATATATATATATATATATATATATATATATATATATGTGCGTGTGTGTGTGTGTGTGTATTGTAAGTATTGTAAACAGGATGTAGTAAGTACCAGAGCATAATTTTAAGAAAACATTTTAATTGCTCATCTTCATATTATTAGATAAAAAGTATTTGGAAAACCCAAAGTTTTGAATCTAATTATTTATGTATACAACATAAAATAATATATGCAGTAAATAACCGAAAAAATATTCTACATTTCTTTGACTATCATTAAAGACAATGGTATAGTTGCTAAACATATAGTTGTTAATCTTAAGTAGATGTCGTTAGTTTGTAAATGTAAATAAAGTTACATTTTAATGTTCATTAAAATTACCAATGATAGTTAATTTGGTACGTAGACTTCCGCGGTCGTGGTCCATGCTATCTGCTTCTGGGTTTCCGGGCTGGAACCGCGTCACTAGTATATCTGCCGACGTTTCGTACCCATTTGTATGGGACATCTTCAGGGCTGAACTTCGTTTTCAGTGCAGTAGTTCAGCCCTGAAGATGTCCCATACAAATGGGTACGAAACATCGGCAGATATACTAGTGACGCGGTTCCAGCCCGGAAACCCAGAAGCAGATACCAATGATAGTGTTCTATTTAAAGAAAAGGAAGCTGTCGACTAACAATTTTAGACTGAAATTGTAATTTAATACTATACTAATGTAAAAATATAGTAAATCAAGGTGCATTGTTATACATTTACAGAATTTTCATCATACTGTATTAATAATGATTAAAGAAAGTTTCATTGTAACATGCTGCATCAAGGTGTAAAATTTAGCTACGTGAAATAATTTGATGGAGGTTGTATCATAAAAAGGGACTACGTCATAAATATATTTATTCTTAAACAATAAGAAATTTGCAAATATGCCAATCGCTTTGATGGTTTGAAACCATTATAAATTACAAAACTTTCATTAATAGTAGAACTTCAACAGCTTAAACAATTAAATGAATTCAGTTTAAGCAATGTATATACGCATTTCCAAATAAAAAATAACTATAAAAATAGTACATTTTTGTATTTTTATGCAATGCTTTTGTAATAGTTTAACGATTTTTTACAATCTATCACATTAATAAATATTACATTTACGTAGGTATTACTTTTTGACGGAGTAATATTAAAAGTTAATGAGAACACATATAAAATCAAGCATCAAATGATAATTATTTCATTTATCATATTTAAAAAAAGGTGAAATTATTTAATTCTATCAATATATAATAACATAATATCAATTTTGGTTTTATAAATAGTTTACAATACGTTGACGTTTAAAATATTAATAAATTTGAACTTAATATATTCCAACATAGTTTAAATTAACAGCTAACAATTATTTTATGGTAAAACAAGTAATTTTTAAATATTTTACTATTGAATGTACACCCTCTGAAATACTGGACATTGCAAACACTATAATAATAATTTATCAGCAAAATCAAAACAAAGCTACAAAGTCACATACACAAAATTTGTGAAATTGTGTAAAATTAGAAAGTTTACAATGTATACAGGAAATTTTTTGTTAACATTTTTTTAAGAAACACCAAGCAAAAAGTTATTTTGGCCAATTGACTCAATTCTAAAGCCTTGTTTATTAATTTAAAATAACATTATTTCAAAATAGTATGAGCTTATTATATTTTGATTTTCTCAGATGAAGCGATAAATAAATTTATTAATGAAGCTCCTGATTCATTGTTTCACTTAATGAAGGGTACTTAGTGCTTTCTCATTGAAATTTTATATATTATAATAAATTTTAGGCTATGTTAATAATGGGAGCATTCGTAATACGTCGCAGAGAAAACTTTGCAATATTTAATTCTTGATTGATACCTTTGTGAAAGCTGATACAATATTTCTAACTATGCCTGCAATAAAAACGTATATTAAGAGAGTATCTGTATTTATCAAAATTGAGTAGATTTCGTTGCTTGCCAAATACAAAAATTTAAAAATACGAGTTGAACAAGATTAGAAACGTTTTAACGTTTATCGTAATAGTATATGTGGAAATTTCTGAATAGTATTGAACACACAAAATAGCGTTTAAAATTCCAGAATTCTTAAAATTAAATATTCTATTAGTGTATACAGATCCCTGATTTTAAATGACAAACGGTAAATGACAACGGTAGTGGTTAGGCAGCTTGGAGGCTTATATTCTTCTGTGACAGAATATGTAAGAGATTCTCTCTAATAATATAAACAAATCCGACAACATTGTATAATAAAAAAAACAAACAAACCGAAGGCAACATTTTTCTGTTCATTCGGTTGTAGAAGGAAATAAAATTCCTAGTGCTAACATATATTCTTTACATGCACTATGATGCCCAAATACTTTAAACTTAAACAACAGATATAATATATTGTATTTTGATAATAGTACAAAGATACATTTCCATTTAATTCATTAATTCTAAATTATGTTTTCATTTATAGTTATCTTGTATAATTTTCCATATCTACAAATGACAGTTATGAATATAGATAATAGAAATAATTTTAAAATAGTTTTTAATAAATATGGCATAATTTTTAATTAATCAAATTTTATCAAAATTACGTTTTAGTAATTGTACTTTATTACTATAATAATAATTTATTAATTTTTTGAAATTTTTACTTCCCGGATTAGTTTAACATCGTGCACACTTATGGCAATTGAACAATAATATTTTGCGATTTGCGAGTCCAAAAACGTGTTTTCCAATAATTCTTTTCCAGTCACTTTGATTATAGAAATTTATTAAAAATTGTCAATCTTCTCTAGTGTATGAACAGATACATATTTTAACTCAAATTTATTAGTTTCAATGAATCACAACTCATTTACACCGAAATCTTAGGATAATTAAAAAAATTATTATTATGACCAGATAATTACGAACCACCGATAATAACATACAATAAAAATAACGACAACAGTCATACGATTTGATTAATTAAATCCTATCAATTAAAACAAAATTAGAATGTTAATGGGATCTATAATCGATGGTAATGGTTCTTCAACTGACCGATATGAGAAGATGTTAAGAGTAACAAATAACAATAAAATTGTACTCAATCGCATACATTAAGCAGAGATTGAAATTGAGCTTGTCATAATGCGTTTGCACAGTGTGCTTCTAAAAATGCTCAAACGTTATTACGGATTATAATTATACTACATAGATGTATACTTTATAAATACTGTATGTATACTTTATAAATAAAGTAATTAATAGATAGAAAATTAAAATTAAATCTAAGAAATGGTGTCCCAGACTACATTTACATGATGGATATGACACTTGTTATGTGTAATTGTTTTAAAACAAAATATTGCATTGTAAAGATTATTTTTCTAGAAGGCCAGCTAATTCTAGAGAAGAAATAGCACTCTGCAATGGCTTCTTACTTCCTCCAAATTTATAAGATTAAATGGATGAGTCACTTGACTTATCTATACTAAAACAAGGTAGAAGCGTAAACTACCAACATTCAAATACTTTTCGAACAATAAATGTGTTAGTGTTAGTGTATTTTTCTATTTAAATAATAAATAATTATAATTATTTCATGAAATTTCATACCACTTGGACACTATTTTGTATAAACGCTGCTATAACTACATATTTTATCAAATGGAAACGTTTTGGAAGAAGAATAGTTATTTAAAATATTTTTAGGCATTTTATGGATATTATAGTATGCATAAAATTTATTGAGACAAATGTAAAAAACTTCCTAATATAGAATAAGCTATTATTTTGTATACATTACTTTCATTGAAACAAGTTAACATAAGTAAAATATAAATATACAATTAATTTTAACTGGTTTTAACTAGTCGATTTTTCTTAATTGTTTGACATCTTTGTCATAGTAGGAGGCATAATACCTGGCTTAGTCTGTCATGAAAGAGTTCCATAATTTTACAATATATTAATGTTCATATAAGATTCTAAATGCAAATGAAACATGTTTACTTAAAAAATCAAATAAATATTGTGCTAAAATCTTATAGATGATTCATTTTTATCTAATATAAGCAAACAAGCAAGAAAGTAATAAGTAAATAAAAATTTAAGATCACATGAATAATTAAATACACATTAATAAATTTGAATTAGAATAATTGGTCCCTTTATCTTATTAATAGTGTCTAATAATTTAAATTTAATGTTAACGTTTTAATAGATATGAAATTTTAAGAAACTAATGATAAAAATATTCAAATGTCGCAAAAGATAAATATTAATCTTAGTTAAGTCGATGTACATAAAATCAAAATAATTTTGACTTAATTTTGTGCACTTATGGTTCTTAAAGATTTTAGGGTAGAAATTATGCAGGATAGTACTATCTAGTTAACTTAGTAGGTAAATACTAAAGCCTTAAAGTAACTAGAGCCATAATAGCGGTATTATAATTTACCAGGACGAGACTAGACAGAAAAACCTGCTATTGATTTTTAATATGAAACAATATTTTAAAACACGTCAAAAATTTGTTGCCTCAGTTTTCAAAAATTTCTGTTATGAAAAACCTGCACCAAATAAAGATAAAAATATGACGAAAAAACACAAAAGGGATAAGTTGTTAGCTAGATGCACATTTAGTAAGAATATGATCAAATTTAAGATTAACTTAAACTGTAAAAGAAATATTGTCGTAATCCTTTCATATTCTTATATACAGCTGCAAAGCTGCAAATACAGTAATAAAAACCTATCATACGAAATTCACCTGTTATAGATGATCTAATTTGTAATTTGAAAAAGACAAAAATCCATCATTAAGTTTAATATATGCAAGATGTGTTTTTTAAGTAAGCAGTCGTTTTATTGTATACACTAATAGAAGGTGGGCGCGTCGCAACGAGTGCTAGCGTCGTGTCTTGGCATTCCTCGGGAACAACTGTGCTTAGTTGCGACTGTGTAGGTAACCTGTATAGTCTGTTCTGTGTCTTTAAAATATTCAAGATTATTGAATCGCCCACCCCGTGTAAGGTACGGCCAGTGATACGTTTTTTGTCGGCAAGAAACATGTCTGCTGCAGACATTCATCAGCAAATTTGTGAAGTTTACGGAGTTACTGCCATGTGTGAAGGCAAAATATGTAAGTAGGTCAGATTTCAAAGCTGGCTGCGACAACGTCCATGACGAGTCCTGCTCCGGTGGCCCATCTGCAATTACAGACGATATGGTGGCTTCAGTTGAAGCGAAAATGTTTCAGAAGAGACGCTTCACTATAAACACTCTTTCAAATGACTTTCCTGAAGTGTCGAGGGCAATGCTGTACAAGATTATTTCCGAAAAGTTATAGTTTAAGAAACTGTGTCCCCTTGGGTTCCTAAACTCCTAACGGAAGACCACAAAAGCAAAAGATTTGAGTGTTCGCTGAATTCCTTGACCCGATCTAACGAAGAACGGGAGACGAAACGTGGGTTTTACATGTCACGCCCGAATCGAGGCAACAGAACAAGGGGTGGAGACACACACACTTCCCTGTAAGGGTTACGGCTACACAGATTCTGTCCCAGCCAAAGATCATGGCGTCCGTATTTTGGAATAAACATGGTGTTTTGTTAGTCGAATTTGTGCAACGTGGAACCAATATGCATGCGGTAGCCTACGGCCAAACCCTGCGAATGCTACGCAGAGCAATTCAAAACAAAAGACGCTGACAGAGGGACTTTTGCTTTTTTCATGACAATGCAAGGTCTCACACCGCAAATCAGATACGAGCTTTATTAGGCTCTTTTAGCTGGGAAGTTTTGAACGCAGAACGATTTTCATCTTCTCCGCTATCTCAAACATCATCTCGGCGGAAACCACTACAATGATGACGAAGACGTGAAAACGACCATGACCTCTTGGTTATCGAAGCAGGCGACAAGTTTCTATAAAGAGAGTATCCAAAATCTAGTTGTAAAATCTGATAAGTGTTTAAACAAACTTAGAAATTACGTTGAAAAATGAAGAAGTGTATGTAGAATCTGAAAATGAACTTGATTTTTGAAAATTTTCTTTCGTTTGGTTTTTATTTTCAATCGGCCCTTACTTAATAAACACTCCTTGGATATTTCATCAATCATATAGTGATAATTAATTAGACAAACAACTTGAATTTCAAAAAATATAGTTTGACTTTACAAATAGTCTGTCAGTATCTCAGACACACGTGCAATTTAAATTTTACATGTTAAATTGCGCATTTCATATACCTGGAGCTATTAATTAGGTTACCTCCTTTTTAAAAGTATAAACTTCATCAATTAATTATCCAATCTTACGAATGTGCAGACACATATACTCTAAGCTATAGGGTTATTCTAAGAACCATTTGCCATCATTTTAAAATAAAAAGTAGAAGCGACCAATCGAAATCTAGAAATATAAACAATTTCAATAACGTTTTGAAAAAATTAAAGTCTTTTAAAAACTACCTTTATATTGTTTTAAACAGGATAGCACACCTTTGTAGGAGTACAACGATATTAGTCTCAATTATAGGAAAACTTTTCCTATAATTGAGACAGTTTTCTAGCTATCGCCAGTAACAAACCTACTTGTTTTCCATCATATAAAGAGTTTAAAAATGATCGAAAAAGCTGCAACATAGATTCAGATAGTTAAATTAATGTAGGAGCTTGTATCTACGCTCTCAAATCAAGTCCCTAAAGGACGGTGGCTTCAAACAGAATTAGTTGCTGCGAGGGTTTTAGAGGCGCTTTTTAAAAGGCTCTGAAATAATGGCTTTCGTTATTTTTAGCACCAAAAGATAAAATTATTGAACACCGAAGAAGCTCTGTAGAATATGATAAAAGTATCACTACTTAGGACTAGTAGTGTTGGAAGTACAAAGGGTACTAGGAACGTTTTGCAATACAGCTTCGTTTATTTAATTTTTTCAAAGTAATTTCCTCTACACTCAATACACCTCTCCATCCTCCGAAACCAATATTTAAACCAGTTCTGCCAAGTTTCACTAGGGAGTAAAGCACACTCGTTGTCCCAAGCCCGCAGAAGGTTTTCATCACTGGAAAACCGCCTCCCTTTTAGCTTGATTTTCACATATGGGAACAGTGCAAAGTCGAGCAAGATCTGGACTGTAGGGAGGGTGCTCGGAAAGTTTCAATCCTATCGTGGTCAAATAATCGGTGCAGGAACCAGGTATCCATTCTCGACTTTGGTCGCAGATTCTTCATAGATCCAATGACTTTAGGCAGGCACTGTTCAGTATATCACTTAGCTGTGCCTGTCTTCTGTGTGTCCAAATCGACGCGTTCCACAATTTCACTCGATTTGAAAAATACAGCTACCATTTCTCGTTTACAGATCGGGATTTTCTGACAACTACGGGTGTGTCCTCATCGCCAAAGACCCAAACATTGTTTTGAGCTTTGATCGGCACATCGTAATAGTACAGCCAAGTCTGGCCGCCTGTCACGATGTTATTCACATACCGAGATTGTCCCTTATTAAACTTTTTTAGAATTTCCAGGCAACAAGTAACACGTCGCGTCATCTGCTCTTCAGTCATCATCAAAGACCCAAACTTTGTTTTGAGCTTTGGTCGGCACATTGTAATAGTACAGCCTCGTCACCTGTCACGATGTTGTTCACATACCCTTATTAAGCTTTTAGTATCCCACGGCACCAAGTCACACGTCGTGTCATCTGGTCTTCAGTCAGTCGATGCGGCACCCAGAGAGAACAAAGTTCCTTCACGTACAAACGATCATGCAGAATCGAACGAATTGCTGGTGCATTTAGGCCTGAAATATTCTCTATCTGTTGGTAGGTCACTCGCCTGTCATCGCCCAGCATTTTATGAAAACTATTAAATACTTCTTTTACATGCAATAATATCACTTTTTTTATATTATAATATTGAAATAACATTTTTACTTCATATAAGATGGTTATGAACTTAATAAAATTATTTTTTTATTGGATATCTTAAAAGATCGCAATCGACTAAGCACGCGCACTCACACACGCACCTACAGTGAGCTTTTCATGTGTCTGGTAAGATATAAAATCCATTAAAACTGTCCGGCAACTGGGAAAACATTTTTTTATAGGTTCCCAGGCAACATATATAAAACTTAGCTTTCATACTATAACGAAAGTATACCCTTAATTTATTAAAGTTTAGGGGTGTCTGGCAAGAGGGTAGAAACTATCAAAGGTGTCCGCCAATGGATGACAAGATTTCTAAAGTTATTCCGAAGAAAGTATAAAAAAATTGAGCTTTATACTTTAACGAAATTAAGGCATTATTTTATACACCTTTACTACCGGTTATCTGCCCAAGTAACCACAACCCAAACTCTATAGTCGCTGGTCATTCTTACCTGTATAGGGGACATGCACAGAGAAACTTTCAGCTTTTATAAAATAACGAAGGTTTGGCCATCATGGGCTCTTGCTCTAATATACATGTGGGTTTCGAAGCAAGAAAAGCAAGAAAAATTTGTTCATGGGGATCATTAATAAGCCTTACTATGATACCGCGACATAAATTTGACATTTATTTTGACAAATACTTTGAAATAATTTGTAAAGCTATCTTTAGTTGTAAGTTGTCACCTGTTCAATCTTTAATAAGCTTTTTAGTAGTACGTGAGTGACGACAATGAATATTAGTGAAAAGTTTGATAATATGGTGAATGATTTCTAATTAAAGATCAGCCAAACTTTTATATACTGAACGAGATTCCGAACGCCATCACACTAGTTACTGTACTTTCATACTGAAAAAACAGAAATACTGGAACTATACCCAAAAATAAGCGCGCGTCTGCAAAAACCTGCTCGTAATAATGAAAATACTATTAATGTCTACGCAAATGTCAAAGCGCACTTGTATATTTCTTCTACCTTATATTTTAAAACAAATATCGACGAATATACGACAAATAGACGTCTGGAATTTATTTCTAACATCATGCTTCATATTAAGATGATCTAATTATTTTAAATAATATTCTAAACACGAATGAGTCGCGTTTTACAAATAATGGTTATACAAATAGATGTAGTTGTTATTTGTTATTATTGTGCGTCTGTCTACACACCCTCTGGTAACTTTGTTACAGACATGCGTGATAGACGCTTTCTCGTTCTGTTGTTCAATATAATCATGTGTTGTACGATAGAGGGGGGCAATATTTTTTCATTATTTTTCTGTATCGAAAAGGTGCGATAAAGCCAACAAAGGAATCATTTGATAATAACACAAGTTTACAATATTTGACTGATGCCTTTTAGCATTCATTTGTTTTGGCAAATCGCCGAGATTGCAAGTGTACGCTCTGGCAACTTTATTTTCGATATGCGAGATAGACGTGTTCTTATTCTGTCGTTTAATACATTCATGTGTTGTACGATAGAGGGAGGCAACGTTTCTTCAATAAATAATACCATAATTTTTACGATTAGAAAAAAAGAAAAAATGTCTATTCGTTTCATTTACAACTCTTTTACTATTCTTAAGTACTACTCTCAACACTTCGTAAAGTCAGCAACAAACATACTATTAAATTAAATGGTAAAAGAACGAGTAGATCTTTTCCTGTAAATTTTAACAGAGACAATAAAAAAATTGAAAGAGTAGATTATTATGGAAGCTATTAATATTTAAAATATAAAACAAAAAGGAAACATTCTTGAATGATGAATTAGAATACACATAATGCAATGTTGCGAAATAAAATTAGAATATATCTAAGATTAGATTCAATATAGTAAGCTTACAATTATTCAACTATAAGTTTTTTTGGTTCAAAAACTGTATTTATTGCCCAATATATTCTTAAACTGAAATTACTATATTAACAATAGTTAGATAATTTTATGAATAATTAACCATTTATTTTACATAAATGTGTGTGTTATTAATGGTTTATCTTTAAATAGTGTGTGGAGATTAATACTACAATGCCTGTAATTCCTACAAGACAATAGTGATACTATTACACAAGTACTGACCTACACTTTAAATTATCTTTTCATTATTCAATTACTTATTGCAAGTTAATAGTCATACTATTACACTGTGTACTGACCTGTACTCTAAAATTATCATGAGCATAATATATAAAAAGAAAATTGACAATATAAATTGACTGTAATATTGTCTCTCGAGGGTAACGTTCCTCTTGTTCACAATAGAAAAATAGTAAGGTGCCTTGTACAAGCCCTGAGATAACGTATTAGGATAGCAAAGTTAGAGTGGTTTCTCAACCTGTTCACAAGACTGATTCGATTCTTTAGTTCCTAACGATCGCATAACGGAGAATACTACTTGTCTTCTACAACAAAGCTCTTTGATGTAGAAGTATCATGTCATAATTTAATTCCTCGGTATTTGTTGCTATACTGTTTAAATCACCTAAGTTTCTCTGGCTTAAGATCATATGCTCATTCCAGGCAAGACGAAAAGAAAAACAGCTCACATGAAACAAATCAGAAACAAATTCCCAATTAAATACAAAGACTAATTATTCCTACGTCAAATAAATAGAGGGTCATTTAAACAAAATTAATCCCCTTTTGTGGAATTTTACAAACCTATAAACCAAAAACGGGCATACTTTTCCACAAGCAGTGCAATTTGTCGACTATTTACATACCACTTATCTCGCAAATCAATAAATATAATCGAACGGTGTGTATTTGTTCCGACATACAGTCGCAAGAAAATTTCTTCCTTTATTTAAAACACCACAGAATCAAACGTCTAATCTCCATTATCGTTTTTCAGAACATTTATGATCTGAATTTAAATTCACAAAAAGGACAAAAACAAGGTGAGGAAGGTAAGTAATTGCAAATTCGTCATTATTTACGAAAGGCTTAGAATAATTCAAATGGCTTTATTTATCACCCGAAACCTGTAAAATAATCTACCCAGAATTGAATAGTACAGATAGTGCATTAATGTCCTTTTAGAAGAATAAATGTTTCCCCTAACAACAGTAGGATTTTATTAATAGTATACAACGACCTATTGCTAAATAGAAATACATCGAATGAAATGCAGATTCATAAATATTGCAAGATATGGATAGCTAGAAAGAATTTGAAATTATTAAATTTCAATAGGCGCGCGAAATTTTTTGCACAACAATATGCAGCAATGGCCGTAAAATATGAAAAACAAAGTAAAATAAACCCGTAACAATTCTTTTCTTCCTTCTACAAGCTTTTTTTTAGAAGCTTTTCTTTAATACGTTCTGATGTAACGTCCTTAAAGAAAAAATAATAGGCAATGTACATGCACAAAAATACTTCAAATCAATCATAGCAATAAACTGAAGCGCTGAAGGCGATCACAAAAAAATGCAAAAAATAAAATGTCCAGGCAAGACATGGGTAAACTAAATTATATCTAAAATGTAAAAAGGGGCAATTTAATGTCGCGACCGGCATAGCCACACAGAAGTAGTCAAAACTGAAACAAAACAACTACAAAATAAATCTAGCCACATCCGGAACAAAAAAATACTTAGTCAGTCGAGAAATATTTCTCACAAATTTACACAACTGCCGAGAGTTAGTTGAAGAATGTTGCAGAAACAAATTCGATGCAAACATTTGCTCAAAAGTCATCAAAAATAAGTATAAAATCAAAATCGGTATGTCAAAACGTCAACTAACCTAAACATAATCGTAAATTCCCAACAATAACCACCAAAAAGCTAAATTTGACGTTACAATCGGAAATCTTTAACTACAAATCATAATTTCTTAATCTTGAATAAAATCGCTAGTGTCCAAATCCAAACACTCAAAAGCAAGGAAAAAAGTTGCAAAAATCAAAAGAGAAAAACTTATTACCGAAATTCCCAAAGCATTATATCTATGTAAATCCTACATAATGGATAACCAGTATCAGGGATCTCTAACTACCATAAACTCAAATACAAACCAAATTGAAACAATGAGTTCCAAATACCCGCCAATCCAAGTCCGAGATAAACAAAAAATCCTAACTCCCGCTTTTAAACTTATATTTTCTTCAGTGAGTGTCATTATACGTTTTTCTGGATTATTAATTGACACGATCAATCTTTCTTCTTTACATTCTTTGCATTCTTACAATCCTTTATTTCTTTCGCAAGAGTTTGATTTTCTTCGCGAACCATTATAATTTCTTGATTCAACTCTACTAATTTTACTTCATATTTCATACTCTATCTGATGAAATTGTTCTTGTACCTCCATTCTACCTTCTTGTGTAAATTGTTCTTGCACTTCAAATGGAGCATCATCCTTAGCTTCCTGTAATTATTGTTTCAATGCTTCAAATTCGTTTGATGGTATTTCGTTTTCAGCCTTATACTGTTCAACAGTTTTCATAGCTTCCCCCACTTCATTTTGCATTTCAACAATTATGGCTGTTTCCATTACGACATTTTCTGTTAAAGCCTCATGTTCAAAATACTGTTGAACTAAATTACCTACATGACTCCCAATACAAACAGGTGAAATGTCAGTTGAAGTTGAAGGACAGCTATACCCTATCGCAGATGTAATATTATGCGTACTTTAGACATTAATACCTTATGTAAATCAAAAAATTGTTTCAATATTGAAAATATTATCTAATTCTGACGCCACAACAGCCCTTTTTATCCTATTATACACATGAAAAGACTTAGTGACAATTATGCAAGATGTAGAACTCGACACAATACTCGAAAACCCTTCAATTAATTTTGTAATTTCGTAAGATTTACCTAGTACATAAACACAATGTCGATTATAAGTAAAAAGCTAGCCAGGATATTACACTGCGATAACCATTGATTCCAACTTCAGCCAACCTCGTAATTCTACTCCCATTACCATAAGTCGCGTTTTATCTACAACTTCCCTCCAAGTGAGCTTATACTCCAATTTCTCACACTAACAAATTCTTCCTTTCATAATGTCTAAGGATACTCCAATAAACAACCTCTAAATATTCAAAACCAAAATAAGTCCAATCAAAACCAGGAAACGTCAACTAACTCAAAATATTGAGAAATTTACAGAATCAGATGAACACAAGGAAACGACTAAATTCCACCAAAATAACTATACTATAATGTGCATGGAACTAACGAAGATGTCATTGATCATCCGAAACTTGGAGACAAAAATTAAAGAAATCGAATTGCGATATATACTGAAAAATCTCTAGTTTATATAATAAACTACGAAAAATGAATACTTTAAAGTGAAACGGAAATAAAAACTGCCAAAACTGTAAAATTGACTAAATGCCTAATTTTTGTTTGCACATTGCGCTAAATCGATCCCCATACGTTGTAACAATTCATCGCATATTTCTTACTAGGAAATTAACACCTTTTCCTTCTTCTGAAAACTGATTCGATGAAAGATTCTAGAATACTGTTTGAATTTAAATTTACGTATATGTTCAAAATATGTGCCCTTTAGCGGTTAAAACATTCAGATTTATCTTGAGATTCAGCAAGTTCCTTGATAACACTAATCTAATCAAAGCAATATATTTTGCATTGTTATAAGTAGGCCTTGTTATTTGACATTAGAAATTAAAAATTGTTTGTAAATATGTTTTTCTGCTGGATCGATCTATACCTAGTTGAAGATAATAAATAGAGAGCATAATTCTTATACATATAAATTAAGCAACGGTCAAATTGATTATTTTGACTTACTTTCTTCTATCATATAATTTTGCATAGTCTCCTATCATTATTTCGTTGTCATCGTTAGCTATGAATTAATATTTTTTGGAGAGTCATTAGTTCACATAGTTATAAATACCGATATCAAACACTTTGACGTATATATATATATATATATATATATATATACACTAACTGGGAACTGACGACAAACTACAGTTTTTTTTTAAATGTAAACATATATGTTTCTTATCCTCCAAATTCATTTTGCTATTATAATTATTTGCTACTAGATTATAGTAGCAGAATGATCAACAGGGCTCTGCAAAGAAACAATTCATTGAAAAATCAAAACCAAAAGGACAAGCACTCTTACTCCATATTAAAGAAACAAAATAGATAAAATAGGTCACGTACTGAGATAACACCATATTGACTTTAATACGGATCGAAAAAGAGCCGAAATCCCATCTACGCCTAAAAAAAATATGATTGAGAAATCTATGAGATAATAAAATAAAATGACAAACATATCAGATGTATCGGCCAAACTAACAGGAGAAGCGGTGCTCAAAAAAGATAACAAATTGATTTCGACAACGTCAAGATGCTCGCAAGAAGTGAAAACTGAACTGATAGAATTTCAATACAAGCTGTTGAAGCGTAAAAACATCTTCTTAATATTAACAAGCGCAATGATTCACAGTACCTTTTGACGATTTGGAGAAGAGTGCTTTAAAAATGGATAATAAAATGGTAAAGGAAGATACCCTGTGACGTGTAAGATGATAAAAGAACAAATTAAAAGAAAAACTAAGTTGCTGAAATACAAAGGTAGATTATAAAAAACTAATATAAATGGTAAATAGATACCATAGTGTTATAGAATCCCCAAACGTCATCCAATACTGAAGATGGATCACAATTTAACAAAACGGGTTACAATCCGATGTGTTAAATTTTAGTTCTCAATATGTCATTTCGGCTTAGTTGATATTCAGCATAATGTAATTTATTAATACGAAAGTGTTGACTGTATAATATTAATGATTTTAGAAATATCCGAGGTGTAAAAGTAAAATGACATAACAACGACATTTGTAAATAGAAAAGAAACACCTTAACAAACGCGTTGGTTCTTCTCTTTTCTCTTATGTATGCTTGAAATAGTGAAAGGATTCAACTCCTATGGAGTAAAGAAATAACCTTCCTTCATTTTGGAAAATCCTATATTTATTCCCTGAAACAGATGAGAACTAATATCAAAAAGGGAGTGGCTCTAATTAATGAATATATCCGATTGCACCCTTACAGAAAGCATTTTGGTCGTATGCGTCGAGATGTTTTCCAACGTTCGGCGAATAGAAACAAATTTGAATATAAAAAGACGTACGACGATAATGCAAATATATGGAAGAGAAGATTATCGTATGCATTAGTAGCTACAGCAACGATAGACAACATACAACAATTAGCAGTCTAATTACAAAAAGCCTCACCTAGATTAGTCGAATGCGTCTACCGATCACGTCCGAGGAGAAGGACTATAAAAGTTAGCCAGTGCACATGCAGACATCACTAGCGCGACAGGCACCGCCAGAGAGTTAAGAAAAAGATGAAAGGCATTGCATCGAAATATCAACAAGGAAACTATCCTTCTAAGGATTATACAACATGAGATACCTGATACTCCTATGTATATACACACATATATATACATATATACATATGTATATACATAATATTATTTATTATTAGAAAAAACTAGTATATAAAAAAGTTGTCATCCTTAAGCTGGTCGACATAGTACTCTCAAAATTGACAGTTTTAACATTTAAAATATGAAGAATAAGAAAATATATAAATATTAACTTATTTGAATACTAATCATTATGTAAAATTATTAACATTATACAGAATACACAAGTGTACACTTCAAAAGACAAGTCAAAAGCGACGTTATCTAATATGACTTAATTTGTTATAAATGTAATAGAAAAAACCTGTGAAAGTGTCAAACATGGAAATGTCCCTAAAATTGTTGTAACCAGTTTAACTAATTTCAATTTCAATTAACTTGTTTCATAATTTTCGCTGTCAGTGTCTTGTCAGTCAGATTGACTATTTTACGAACATTAAAGTATTTTATATGTTTGAAATAAAACAGCATTCTTTATATACTAACAAATGAAAATCAACAATTTTAAATGTAATTTCTTCAGACTTGTTGCTAATCTTGTGCAAAAAATAATTAATCTCTTCTACTTTTTTTGTTACAAAAATAATAATATATGTAGATATCAATAATTTTATTAAAGTGACCTAAATTTAATTTATGCCCTTAGATATGATACAACCCTTTCAGTATGTATAACTATATTTTATCCAAAACTTCTGTATCTTAAAATCGAATATTTTTTAAATTTTTATGTGGATAAACTACAAAAGACATTCAAAGACGGGCCTTGTTTTAACGTAATCATAATTCAATAATTGTTGATTGCGTTAAGATAGTATGAACATCGTGTGTGAATTCATAACGTATTCACCACATATTAATCAGTGTTCCCATTCTCATCTAAAAGCAGCAAACTAAGCAAGAAATTAGGAAACGTTATATTATTAGGACCGGTTAATAACAGACGTATCGGAAAAATTGCAAAATATATTTAATTCTTGATTTTCTGTCAATTAATTTCTGAACTCAATAAATGACTATGTTCAAATATTCGTGGACGCTTGTTGCTCTGTGGATTTCGAGCGCACTATGCTTTTCCACAAATCTCAATTACTGTAGAACACAAATGTAGATTCAATGACTGGTACTATTCAAAGGAACGGTGGAGTATCGAATGGACGCACATCTTATTATTGGACGAATCCAAATTCGCACATGGGAATTTGAGACGCATTAATATTTATTCGTCTCCAAGAGACGTGGTGAGCTTCTAGCCGAAAAGTGCACTCAACTATGCTATTACCATCAGCAATAGGTTATCGTGATATGAGTTGGTATTGCATATGGAAAACGTATATGTCTAATTCGACTACAGCAGACAATCATGGGTCGCCATTATGTAGACGCAATCTTACATAAAGTAGTACTCTTCTATATCACGCATATCTGCTGTATAAGCACAATAAGTAACGACCACACATGTCACAGATAATACGGACCTTTACGGAAGACCACCACATATGGATATTTACCTAGTCTGCTCATTCTCCAATCGAATGTGTATGGAATATGAACGGTCCCATGCTTCAAGAATCCGCAACACCTCCAGTTAATATTTGGTCATCGCTCCACGCTCTATATAACTGTTGATAAACAGCATGTTGGAAGCAGGTAGCGATGCTAGGACATTAGCGGTTCGAGCAAGATACTCCAACTATTATTGAATCCCTATCGAGCAAAAACTTCTGAGTAAAAACTTTATTACTTTACTACCACATGCATACCGAATTTTATTACACATCTACTCTCTATTCCGTACAAGCTGTGCCTGAGAGTTGTATTCAACAGAATATTTAGCAAGCGCAATATAAATTTTGTAGTCTTTGTCATTCGAACATATTCTACAAAAGCAAGTTGCTTGGAAAAACTGTTGCATGCCATGTACGGCGTTAGCAACTAGGTTGTGATGACTTACAGTTCCATATAGAGGTTAATCAAAACCATTAACAATCAAACAACTTGTTTTTAAAATTCATATATCATTAATCTTCTGCTCCAAAATTGAATTCAGTATTATATTGCTTATATTGTTATACTACATAAAGAATAAAGGTTAATTAATAAAAGGCACCTAATTTCCTTGTATCACTTTTACTACCTGCATCTCGTAGGCATTATTAAAATCACCATTGGATTTTATAAACTAACATTATGAGCATTTGTGAAACCAAATCATGAAATAAGAAGTATAGCAATATATTTGACATTCTCAAATAAATACTTAATGCAAATACAAATGAGTAGAGGGCTTTCGCCGGTTCTGGACCCACCTTCACCTCCAATGACGTCATCTTTTCAAAAAATAAAATGGCGACTAAAATTTTCAAAACAAGATGGAGTCCAAAATATTGTAAATCAAGATGGCAAAAATAAACTCAACAACTGTATATTATCTAGTATTTCAGTAATTTCATACTAAAAGGGGCCGACCTAATATAGATAACGCTACAATTAACGAGGTATGATCAAAAAGCTGTTAAGATAAAAATACGAGGTGCTGTCAAAATGTTTCAGTAATAAGACGCCAAGTTAAAAGGGCCTTAAATTTTCAAAAAACAAAATGGCGCTCATATTTTCACAACAAGATGGGACCCAAAACAAGATGGAGTCCAAAAAAAGGAAAATCAAGATGGCGGCAATAAACTAGGTGACTGTATGGTAATATTCCAGACTGTATATTTAATTTTATACTAAAAATGGTGAACGCAATATGACGAGAAGCAAAAAAAAGTAATTTACTTTCCTCGGAGAACCCAGATTCACGACCCTCACACTTTGAATTAACTAGGAGAACCAAGACTCACGATACGCACACAACGAAGGCACTGGAGATACTGAAACACATTAAGCGTAAACAGCCTACATATTATGTTCCTATTAATTTGTGCAGCGTTCGTGTATCCTCGTTAAAAATTGCCTCTATTCGTCTTTGTCTACTGTATATTCTAGGAAAGTTGGAAAGTTTAAAATGTTGTCTATCATGTTATTCGTATATTCTAGAACTATTGCGTAATATGGTGAAATAATTTTTTAAAACCGTGTCTTTACCTGCTGCATACAATTAAAATAAAAGAAATAAGTAGAGAAAATCTTAATTTATTAAGCATATTTATATACATAATATAAAATTAAAAGTAAACTATATCTTTATACTACATTTGTTTTGTGAAATAAAATTATATAAAATTTTAACATTTCCTTCTGTTACAAACGCTATTTGACTGTTGGTGATAATAACATACATTATTACTCTTATTAAGTTTTGGCACGTTATTAACACATTTCAAATTTATAATGTCCATATCTACAATAGTTTTTAAATAATCACTTTTCTGATGCCCCTTAAAGTAAATTTTCTTATAGTCTTTACATGTATTATTTAATATTGTTGGAATACACTCCACATTTACATACCCGTCACCATATCTACGAGGGAGCGTTTTTATATTCGCGGAATGGGGGACAAGGGGTGGAAATAAAAAAACCAAATTATTTTTCTTTTTCAATATATTCACCTGCAAGACGGATACATTTTTCACATATTTCAATTAATTTATTTATACCCTCATAAAAAAATGATTTCTCTTTATCTGCAAAATACGCCGAAACTGTCTCCTTGACTTCATCATCGGTAGTAAATTTTTTACCCCGCAGCTCTTTTTTCATTTTCGGAAACAGGTAATAATCACTCGGGGCCAGGTCTGGGCTGTAGGGTGGGTGATTCACAATTTCGAAGACCACCTTATGCAGGGCAGCTAACGCAACGCGGCTCTTGTGGACGGGCGCGTTGTCGTGCAAAAGCAGAACACCTTTTGTCAATTTTCCCCGTCTTTTCTCTTTAATGGCTGCTTTTAGTCGCTCTAATATTGAAGCGTAATATTCTCCGGTTATAGAAACACCTTTATCTTTATAATCAATCAACAATATTCCTTCCGAGTCCCAAAATACCGTTGTCATGAGTTTCCCAGCTGATTGTGACACGTTAAATTTCTTGGGAGGTGCTGTGCCCTTTTTATGCCACTGCATGGAGTCTTGTTTGGACTCAGGTTCATAATGATTAACCCAAGTTTCGTCTCCAGTAACAATTCCACTCAATACACCATCCTTGTCTTCATTACAGAGGTCCAAAAATGCACGCGAACACTCTACGCGCTGTTGTTTTTGCGGCGGCGTGAGCATTCTCGGCACCCATCTTGCGCTGACCTTAGACATGCCGAGATGATCGTGTAGGATTTTAAAAATTGTTGTATCGGATACTCCAACCATTTCTGCGAGTTGTTTCTTCTTTAGTCGAGCATCTTCGAGTACAATTTGTTCAACTTTTTGGATAAGTGCTGGCGTGGTCACCTCAATGCTCCTGCCCGGCCTCGGGTCGTCTTCAAGGGATTCCCTTCCTTGTTTAAATAAACTATGCCACTTGTACACCATGGTTTTTCCTGGACAAAAGTCGCCGTAAACCAATGACATCTCATTCATTATGGTCGCGACTGATTTTCCTTGCCTGGTAAGGAACTTTATAGCGGCACGATATTCTATTTTTTCCATATTTCACTTTTCACTCCTGATTATGTTACTTGGTTGACGATAGCTCAAAGACTAACTGTCTAATAACAATGAAACTTCGTATTTATACTAATCATGAGTCGCTGCACAGGTCACGCCCCCAATGCGCCTACTCACCCCTCTACAACCCGCTCATTCCGCGAATATAAAAACGCTCCCTCGTAACAGTTGAATGGTTATTTTTCAACCAGCGAACCTGCTTTTTTCTTCGACAGATAATTTTCTACATGGCAGTGGTGGTTCGAACAGCATATGAAGTGATCGGTCCCCATCGGCTATACACATTTCTTTTGGATAGAATGTTGAAACATTAAACCCCTGTATATCGATTACCAGAAAAGGCTCAAAACGCTCTCGATATATACGAGCTCTGTGTGTAGGAGTGAAAATAAAATTTAATGTTATTTCCACTTGTTCTATTCTTCGGTTAAATCTGTATCTATCGGCTGCTGACGTTCTATATTCAAATACTTGCGGAGTTTCAACAAACATCACAGACTTAACAATTTTTTCCTACACAAACTCTGTAGTTAATATACACTGCCAACTTAATGTTAGGGACTGATGAAATTAGTAACTAGACGGTTTTTATATACAGCAAAATATCGTGATTGAACCTAAGTAATTTGATAATATTGCATCATAAATCTTGATATATCACGATTGAACCTGTTGAAACCTATTGTTATATCTTAGGGAGGGATAGCTATTGGACAATTATTTTAAAAAACAATGAAACAGCGGAGTTTACTTAAACTAGTGTTTGAAGTAAGACATGAAAAAATGAGTGAATACTACGCTGACTGTATGAACAAAGTATTGGATGCAATTAAATTTAAAAATTAACAACAATATTAATATTATACACGCCATCTGTCTGCCTGAAAATGTGTTTGTACAGAAGGAAATGTTAAAATTTTATATAACTTTATTTCACAAAACAAATGTAGTATAGAAATATAGTTTACTTTTAATTTTATATTATGTATATAAATATGTTTAATAAAATAATATTATCTCTACTTACTTCTTTTATTTTAGTTGTATGCAGCAGGTAAAGACATGGTTTTAAAAAATTATTTCACAATATTACGTAATAGTTCTAGAATATACGAATAACATGATAGACACGATTTTAAACTTTCCAATAGGTTTCAACAGGTTTCAGCAGGTTCTATCGTGATATATCATGAATTATGATACAATATTATCACCGCCATCTTGTTTTGAAAATTTGAGCGGTATTTTGTTTTTTGAAAATTTAAGGCCCTTTTAACTTGGGGTCTCCATCTTGTTATTGAAACTTTATAACCGCACCTCGTATATTAATTCTAGCAGCTTTTTGATCAAACCCCGTATATTGTAGCGTCATGTATATTGGGTTGGCCACTTTCAGTATGAAATTAAATATATGGTCTGAAATATTAGTAAATAATATACAGTCATCAAGTTTATTGCCGCCATCTTGATTTTTGGACTCCATCTTGTTTCTGGGCGCCATCTTGTTTCGAAAATTTAAGGCCTTATTGACTTGGGGGTCGCCATCTTGTTTTTGAAACATTTTGACCGAACCTCGTATATTTATTTTAACGGCTTTTAGATCAAACCCCGTATATTGTGATGTCATGTGACGTAGGGAGTGGTGACGTTACCAGCGACGTGATTCGAGGTGACGTCGCCGAGCCGAGGACGTCATGAACCGGCGAAAGTCCTCTACTCAAATGTTTAATGCTCTTTGTTATATAATCGCAGATAGTTTGAAAACCAATAATCTGCCATACACAACAGGACGCCGTCGTGGAGAGCGACGTGATATTGGATTTGCTGTTGAGAGGCATGTGCACAGGACTGTTGGAGTAATGGTTTGGGGGCTATTGCATATGGAAGCCGATCACCTCTTCTGTTTATTCGGGGCAGTATGACAGCTGCGCGTTATGTTGATGACGTCCTACAAACCACTTTATTGCCTTATCTAGATGGCCGTCCACACGTCCTTTTTCAGCAAGACAACGCGCGTCCACATATTGCTCGTCGTACTATGGACTTTCTACGAGAAGCTGGCGTTAATGTTTTGCCGTGGCCACCCCGTTCACCGGATTTAAATCCCATCGAACATGTGTGGGACATAATGGGGAGAAGGCTGACCAATTTGAACCATCCTCCACAAACTCTGGCACAGTTAATCCACCAAGTTCAAGTTGCTTGGAACGAGGTGCCACAAGCAGACATCGACCATCTTATTTTGTCGACGCCTAGACGTGTACAGGAGTGTCTACAGCTACGGGGTCGCCAAACACATTATTGATTTTTTTTCAAATTAATGTTAATAAAATTTCTTGGAAATCTGATCGTTTCATTCTTAACTTAAGCTTATCACATTACCAAAAAATCACTTCCAGGAAACTATTCCTTCTAGGTGTAACACTTGTAATGTCATTGAGTATATATACATGGTGTCAGCTCCACCCATTTATATATAGGGGGGCGCATTTCTTTTAAGCAAGGAGACGCGCTTAATCCTATTTACTTTTTCCATTTAGTAAGTAACCGACACGACGAAGTTGGCAGCTGCACTCTGGTATACAACTCTGGTTTATCAACACCTGCTGGTAGATTATTTTATTTGCATTTTACAATCTTTCTTTCTACCTCGTTCTGAACTTTTAAGGGTGGCAACCAATTAAGAAAATATGTTTTAATTAAATAAAAACATGTTACTTCAAGAAATTGTCATATAAGATAAAAACCACTAGCTGTTCTAAGTACGAATGAATTAGAAAAATGGTGTCGCAATACGAAAATCTCTAGTAAAATCGATTGCAGCACCTGGCATCATATACTATCAAAAAAATCGTGCTGTTGTTATTTAGATTATTGTAATTTAAAGAAATGTATTAATGTTCTTGTTATAATATACAATATATTTTATATGCTTTTCTTACGATGTAACCTTCTCATGTAGTGCTGACAAAATCTTTTCAATAGTTATTAACCAGTATACTGCGGAATATGTTACATATGCCATAAATAAATAAAAAAAATTTGTGTGGCAAGGCATTGCGCCTATCGTCACAGAAAAAATTAATTTTTCATTATGCGCACTCTACTCATTTCATTCACTTTTATGACGGACGTTCAGCAGGGTCAAAAGAATAATAAAAAAAAACATAAAACAGCTTCGTAAAATAAGCTTACCTACACAAAAGAAGTCAGACTTACGGTTGCTATTAAAAAACAACGTTAACAACGGCTCTATCAAGCATTTCTTTGTTACCATATTGGCTGTTTCTTTTTTCTTAAAAGTACGAGAATTCGTATTAGATTATGTTGTATCAGACAAATATCTGAATAGAATAATAATATTTCGTTTTTTAAGCTTCAAAGAATATTGGTAAGATATGTCCATATACACTACCGGTCATATTTATTTGCCCACCCTTAGTTTTAGCCAAAATTATTAAACTATTAAATGTGTACTGAAAATTTGTTTATTGTACCAATACAATAGTGTAAAATAAAATAGTTACATTTTTCTTATATAAAAATTTTATCATTAATTATTATTAAATTTTGCTCTCATCAATGTGCCCACTTTTATTTTTGATAATTGCGTCACATAACCGCGGCATCCTTTCAATTAATTTTTGCAGTGTATCTTCTGTAATTTGTGCCCATGCTTCTTGAAGTTGTTCCCACAGTACAGCGGTGGATGATAGAGCACGTTCTCGAACCTTCCGGTCCAATTCTTCCTAAAGAAGCTCTAATGGGTTCAGATCAGGATTTTGAGATGGCCATACCATTATAGAGATTTGCCCTTGCTCTTCTAGTTGACGCAAGTAATCGCCACACAATGTAGAAGTGTGTTTCGGATCGTTGTCCTGTTGAAATATAAAGTTTTCGCCAAGAATCCTTAGTCCTGAAGGAACAGCGTTATTTTTTTAATTTCCTTGTAGCCTTCGTTTCTTAGGATTCCCTCAATTTTGTCGAGATCGCCTACAGATCTTCCACCAAAACACCCCCAAATCATTACTGAACTTCCTCCATGTTTTACGGCAGGCGCAATACATTCTGGCAGTACTCTTTCTCCTGCGGATCTTCTTACAATATTCGCCTTTTACTACCGAAAAGTTCAAACTTCGATTTGTCTGTCCACAACACATTATTCCACTGATCAATCGTCCAATTCTTATGTTCTTTAGCCCAAATTAGTCGTTTTATCTTGTTTTGCTTTCATAGTAGTGGTTTTCGCAAAGCAATTCTTCCGTATAAACCCGCTTGCCTTAACCTTCTCTGTACCGTGGACACACTAATTGGATTAGCACGCGCTTTATTCATTTAAGCAGCAATTTCTGGTGTTGTTTTTCATCTGCCGCGTCTACTTATCCGTATTAGATGCCGGTCATCTGCAGATGTCGTCGCTTTGCGTCGTCCAGATCTTCTTTTGTTGGAAAATGTACCACTTTCTTCAAATTTTTTAATCAACGGTTCTGCGATTTAATTGTAATTCATTTGCAATGCAATTTCGCGATTACTTTTGCCCGTACGATGATAAGCAATTATCATAGCACGCACTTCAACAGATAATTCCTTCGTCTTCGGCATTGCATTAAAATATTCACAATAACTCTCTATTTCACTGTTTTCGCAACAAAAGATGAACGATGACTGACATAAAATTTATTTTCCTTTTTGAATAACACATCCTAATATTGTAATTAGTTAGTACAATAACACAATATTGATAATACCTTTCGGAAATGCAGGTAAAACTGTTAATACTGTAGGGATTAGCCTATATAATATTTATGGTATTTTTCCAATTTATGAGACCTTTACGATATATCATAAACAATTTAAGATTTTCGTAGAAATTCATATGGAATTACTTGCACTAATAATATTGTGGAATAATTATAATACAGATTTTTCGAAAGATAATCCGTATTTCAACAAACACATAAAATTGGGGTGGGCAAATGAATATGACCGGTAGTGTACATATATATAGATTCCAAATGTTCACTTATACCCTTTTATACCAATAGATATACATAGAAACTCAATTATTGTACCTAACAAAAAAATTTATAAAACTACTTATATGTATTCTTCCTAATATAGCCCCTTTATTTATAATCGTTAAAATATATTTGGTGTTTAATGTATTGTCGAACAAACAGCAAATATTATATGTAATTGACGTCTGCTTATTATACGAGCAAAACAAAATTATATGTGGTATAAAGCAAAATGGAACAATTGACCAATAACCATCTAATACGAAATATAACAACCAAATTAATTTATTTCAATTTAAAATAGCAATTTGTCTAGGAATATATTTTTGGTCGTTTACATTACATAGTCAGATCTATTTAAATACGTTGTTAGTCAATTAAATACTTAGTAAAGCAATTTTAGTTTTTAAAAATTATTTTTTATTTTGAATCACTCACAATGACTGCTTATTAAATCTAACATTCGAGCTACTTTTAATATTCATATGTACCCTTTTAACTATTATCAATTTATTTCTGGGAATTCTGTAGGACGCTATTGAATTATATACATATATTTAAACATGTAAGTAAAAGTATTTAAGGAATATAGACAAACAGTCAACAATTCATCTTCTAAATATGTTAAATATACAAATATACGAGTAATATGCAAATATGTAACTAGTCGACAAAGCGTTAAGGTTACCAATCAGCGACAGTCTACTATCTTAAAAATATACGAGTAATCTGAGTATACTAAAACCTATGTGATTTAAGAACTTCTTTAGATCAATGCCCAGTTAGCAGGTTGCCGTTTTAGTACAACTGTATTAAGTCTATTACATCTGAATGTAACACTACAACTATACAAAGGGTATTAGGAAAGTTTTGCAATACGGGGCAACAATGAATCGTACCAAGCTGCTTGTTGCTGCATGTTGAGACATGTTCATACGTGCATAGAAGCCGCCGCGCCATGTCGATGGGCTCAGTTCTTCATTAGCAGTGAGAGTGTAAAGTGCTTGCGATGGCATCGTGGTCACGAAATGAGATAAGGGCAGTTTTGCGATATAATTTTATGCGTGGTTTAAACATAGACCAGTGCCTCGCAGAAATGACTCTTGCACTAGGTGATGTTTGTCCACATCGTACAACGATATTCAGGTGGTATAGAGAATTTCAAAGGGGAAATTTAACTGTGGAGGATGCTGAGAGGCCGGTAATGCCACGAACGTCAGTTACGGAGGAAAGCGTTGCTACTGTGAGGAAAATGCTTGGCGAGGACAGACGTGTGACCTACCAACAGATGGAGGGTACTTCAGGCCTAAATGCACCAGCAATTCGTTTGATTCTGCATGATCATTTGCACGTGAAGAACCTTTGTTCTCTATGGGGGCCGCATCGACTGACTGAAGAGCAGATGACACGATGTGTGACTTGGTACCGGGAGATGCTAAAAAAGTTCAATAAGGCACAATCTCTGTATGTGAACAACATCGCGACAGGTGACGAGACTTGACTGTACTATTACGATGTGCCGACTAAAGCTTAAAACAAAGTTTGGGTCTATAATGATCAAGACACACCCGATCTGTAAAGAAGAAATTGATAGCAGAATTTTTTTTTGTTTTTGTTTTGGACACACAGAAGACAGTCACAGCTAAGTGGTATACTGAACAATGCCTGCCTAAAGTCATTTGAAGAACCTGCTGTCAAAAATCAAGAATGGACGCCTGGTTCCTCCATAATGCTCCAGCTCACCACGCGAAAGCCTGCACTGAATATTTGACTACGACAGGATTGAAACTTCTCGAGCACCCTCCCTACAATCCAGATCTTGCTCTCTGCGACTTGGCACTGTTCCCGCGTGTGAAAATTATGCTAAAAGGAATGCGGTTTTCCAGTGATGAGGACCTTCTGCGGGCTTGGGACAACGAGTGTGCCTTACTCCCTAGTGAAACTTGGCAAAACTGGTTTAAAGATTGGTTTCGGAGAATAGAGAGGTGTATTGAGGGTAGAGGAAATAAAATAAACAAAGCTGTATTGCAAAGCTTTCCTAGTACCCTTTGTAGTATTATTGTATTTGTATTGACGAAACTGACAACTAGTCTCACAACCACCTCTGGTCAGTGAAGTAAATTAAGAGTGCAAGTTATGTCAAGTCTCTTTTTGTGTAATGTTTTGTAGCTGTCTTGTACTATCTTTAAGGGCAAGAAATAATTAAAAATGCCTACAATTCATTCAGTTAATATAATAACTATATAAAGTGGTACATTTTTGTAACGGGAAAAATAAGCACAAGCATAAGACTTAATTAAAAGGTCTTACGCCATTAAAAAAAAGTTTGGATCAGGACTCAAAAAAGCAAGTCCGATTAGTTAACACTAATTAATAGAGGGTATAGCTACCTTAGAACTTTCTCTTTTCAACTTTTCTTTAAATTTAATTATAAAATAATTATAAGAGATTAAAGAAAATGGAACAATTTAGTTTTCTGCAAATATATAGTAAGCTGTGAATTTTTGCAGAAGTATTAAAGCAATACTAAATCACGTTCGTGAAACTACACTTTTTCCTTATTTAATCAAATATGTAAGTGTTGTAGTTTCGGAGAGCCCCATACAAAACCTGAAAAACTCCCTGTATAGAATTTTTCTTTAAGTATAAAAAATTCAAAAGTTAGTTTCCATGAGAATACTAAGTTCTTTTTATTGCGAGGTGTTTGATTTGTAGATCGATGTTTACTTTTAAATTAAACACATTAATATTGATTTAGTTGTTTATTGCTCACAAAGTAGATGTGTTTGTCAAAATGGCAATATTCTCGATAAGATTCACTGATGTGAATGAGTAATGCACACGTGATCACTGTGTTTTTTATTAGGATATACATATTTATCACCCGTCTGCATTCTTTATTGCATATTTACATAGCAAGCACAAGAAATTACAAATTTCTTAATAAATAATTGCTAAACCTTTTCAATTTAAAGAAAGATTTTAAATATTTTAAAATTAGTTATATCTGTCTCCGTGTATAAATAGATTGAAGTAGAAAACTGAGCGAGTTGTTTATGAATGTGATGATTTTTGTGAATGTTCCGGAACTACATATACCAACGCTCAAATTATTTTTAATAACGAACTTAAAGAAACCTTTTCGGAAGCTGTAAATTTATTAACTATATTATGCACACTACAAATTGCTGCTGATAGCTATAGAGAGTGAACGATGTTTTTTAACATTAAAAGGAATAGAAACATTTTTACAAAATACTAAGAAAGACTCTGCAATGATAATAATATATGACAAGTCGTTTATTTACAAATATTCTATTTTAATGAAAACTTATACAGCAACTTATGCGTGATGAAGAGATAGCCATTGTGAAAAACAACCCTAGCTTTAATGTCTTCTGAGTAAACAAAAAACGAAGTCAATTAATCATTAAAAGAAAGAAAAGAAACATATACCTTGTCAGCAATATTATAAAAATATATTTTTGTGTTATCATTTGTCTTAATGTTAAAAAATAATGATTAAACAATTACAAAAAAAGAATGCGCTTGTTCGGGTAAAAATATGTATGTATGTATATATAATTTATTAGGATTGTATTTGTTGTTAATTGTTAATTGCTTTTAATGAAATATCAATTTTATTTTTAATTTTTAATTTTAACAACAAAATTGTAATGAATCATTTTCCGCTTAGTAGAATTTAACTTAACATTTTAAAATTTGAATACATAATGTGATTTTAAGTGTCTTTTCAAAAAGGATAACTATAACAAATCACTATAATTTCATTTTATTGAAATCTATCTATTTTAGAGTAGATATCACCATATTAATTTGACATGATGATAGATAAGGATTTATACAAATGAAAGTGTGTTTAAGACTGTTTATTAAAAATCCGTGAATTATTATAATGCAAAATATTGAAAAGGAATATGTTAACAGTCTGCGGTTTGCAATATAAGTTTTAGAAAGTTTTCAATAATATTTTATTACTCATGTAGATCTAGGCTTGTTATTTGATTCAAAATTGACAGAACATTTAGCTTTTCCATCAGAAGTATGAGACTATTAAGTAGCAATGCCAATGCTATTACTTAAACTTAATAGACAGAATTCAAAGAAAAATGACAGTAAAATTGTACTACTTCTGCGTTTCTACCACACAACTAATTATGATAAGCTTCTTCGGGAGTTTGGTTTTGTCTTGTTGACTGACAAAAGAATTATGTTCCAAGTTATATTCGTTTTAAAATAATTGTTGATAATACGTTTGCCCCCGATTTGTTAAGTTCTGTAAACATAAATTAACTGTAATTGAATAATAGTAACAACAACATATTCTATCTTCCGTTTAGTTCTACACGGCGCTATTCCCAAGTCGCCAATAATAACAATTTGTAAAAGTGTTAATTATTTTTACACGAAATGATATATTTAATACTAATCTAAGATCATTGAAAGTTTTTCTGTTTATCAAATTTCAATTACATTGATTTCCTTTTTTCCATATTTTTGTGTGCGTTTGTGTGTTTTGTTTATGGTGTAATGCTACATTTTACATTTTTCTGTGGACTATAATTTATTTTTGTTTAAGTTATAAAAATAATTCATCCCTAACCTGGTACGTACACTTCTGCGATCGTGGTCCAGGATTATATGTATGTAATACGGAAACAATATTCTGAAGCAACAATGCTAGAATCTAAATAATTATAATAATTTATTACCTATTACAGGAAAATTCTATATAAGAAATATATAAGCCAGAGATGAATTACTCTGGTTCTGGGCTTCGGGGCTAGAACCGCATCACTGGTATAACTGCCGACTGAAGATGTCCCATACGAATGGGTACGAAACGTTGGCAGTTATACCAGTGACGCGGTTCCAGCCCGGAAGCCTAGAAGCAGATTAATTCATCTCTGGCTTATATATTTTTTATATAGAATTTTCCTGTAATAGGTAATAAATTATTATAATTATTTAGATTCTAGCATTGTTGCTTAAGAATATTGTTTCCGTAGTACACATAATCCTGCAATGCTTACGTTTAGCAATTTTCTCATTATAGGGTCCTTACATTCACTACAATAAAGATGTTAAGCATATATGTAGTATTCATTTGCTTCTCCTTCTGGTGGCCTGACATTGAATGAACTACTAACTTATTTCTAAAAAAGACGTTAGTAATCAGTAGAATAATGAGGAAATTACAATAACAATGCTATTGCTAACTAATGTCTGTTAAGATTTTACTGATGAAGACTTTGGGGTAAAAGATATTATATAATAGGTTAAAATAGCCTGCCGACTTCTCAACTTAGAGATAATGTTGCAGTGAATATGGATCAAAATGATGAAGACTCTGATGATGAAGAAGACATTTCATTAGTTTCTTTGAGAATTGTTATGAGAAAACTTATTCATGAGGAATAACTGAACTTTAGAAACTGTCAACCGAATGAAACACATTTTACAATGTCGATCAAAAGTATTTACCTACGGAATAATTTTTGTAATTTTTCGACAACGGCGTTACTAATATGTTTGTCAAATTCAGTTCGTCAAATCAAGTACCGCAACACAGAATGTACTGGCAAAATGGCAGCAGATAATGATAATATTTCTCCGGCGAAGTCATGAATAAAGACTTTCAAGACTTTGTTACTGTATGTCCAGAACACAGCGTCGATGAATTGGTGGTACTATAATTTGATAGGAGGATGTAAATAATTTATTAAGGAAAAACCTATAATGAAGGGGTTTAAGTTGTGAAAGGAAGCAATATCAAGTACTAATTGTAATGTGTATTGCTTCTGGTTTGAACACTATTGGGGAGCCAAAACTAAAATTGCAAATATATATCAACCTTCTGGATTGAAATCATCTGCTATTTTGTACTACACTGATGTGTTATATCATATTTCTTTTGATAATTTCCTCACCTCCATTGTAAATATTAGAGCTATATGTACAACTAGAGGAAATGGGCTGAAAAATGTCTCATGCTATCTAATACAGAGATAAAGAAAACCCAACTATATATAGAAACGAAACAAAATAGTGATTAACAAGTGGAAGGATAATAATATTGGGAATGTTGCGACCAAAACTTTGAATATACAGATCAAGAGACTGTGAAAAAAAATTGAAATTGTACAACCTTATAATATTCAGATTTATAATGCATTCACGGACGGGGTTGACAGATGTGACGAAAAGTGATAATTTTTCATTATTATTTATTGTTTAAACTTGGTAACGCAGAATGCTTGACAGCGTCATCGATTACTAGGAAGAAGACTAGTCACCAGGTTTTCCAAAGACAAGTCACAATCAGCCTATTGAAAACGAGTAAGTTATCTAGGAAAAGGAGAAATTCGTCAGCTTTTAAACATATTGAGTCCCATTTCCATAGTGAAGAAGTAAACGCGCTGTCGTGAATGTCATAAACAGGTGTAGTAAAAGATATATAAATTGTAATAGACTGTTACATATGGAATTTTTTTATTAACCACCAATAAAGCAAATGTTATGATTATAAATAAAGTTATTCCAATACGTTTGTTCCAGTTTTTAATTTTTTCAAAATGTGTGACCATATGACTAATATCTTTTTAAGGAACACTTAAAAATATACTGAATATGAAAAAATAGTTTATAACATCAAAATGCACCGAAATATACATTTTTTCATCTTGTATCTAATCACATTGCCGAGCAAAAGAAGTTGAGATATAATATAAATAGATTAAACGAATTTTTGTATCATATTAAGTTGATAAATATCAAACAGTTTTCACTAACTGATAGATAAAATTTAATTGATCAAATTTTTACTTTATGTTGTCTACGATTACTTCTTTCTAATGTAATATACGAATTGTTTTTTTGTAGTGGTACATAAGATATATATTTTGAACAATCAGTTATGAAAATACTTATTACTTTGATATTTGTCGCAGTTTCGATAAAAATTAATTTTTATTAATCGATCGCTTTCAGTATTTATCTTTATAAAATATATTTCTAAATTTTGAACTTATCGATGCGTATGTATGTAAGTAGGTAATCAATTCATCAACGATAATTTATGAACGTTACATAATTCAAATTTACGTTTGATTTTACGTTGGTAAAAATACGCCAGTTAGTTATGGTTATTTCTGTTCTAATTAAAAAATGCAGATTTTGTGAGAGCTATTATATTGTCTTTCATAAAAGCTAATGCCTGACTCCTTGCGGTTTAGCCATTGCTCGGCCTACCCGCAACATTGATTCGGGAACTTTTAAAAATTATCGTCATTTTTTTTTCTTTTTAATTTGCAATTTTGATGAAATATGTAACATGCCATCTGTTCGTCATTCGGTCACTAGTTTTGAATTGGGCGCGAAAGAAATAAATGAAATATTTCTCAAATTTTTACGACACTTAATAAATTTCGTAAAATTTATGCGGCAAAAATGAACGTTTTTATTATAAAATTTTACACAGTACCTATGCTGAAGATTAAATAATAATTTTTTGACAAAAACGCAAATGTTCTTACATGTTGTTTGATTTTCAGTAAACTG
Organism: Dermolepida albohirtum; assembly: GCA_031893035.1. Lineage (NCBI taxonomy): Eukaryota > Metazoa > Arthropoda > Insecta > Coleoptera > Scarabaeidae > Dermolepida > Dermolepida albohirtum. Next base: position 173,055 of record JAVIWB010001724.1, read on the forward strand.
TGACATATTTCTACTTAATTCTAGTCTAGAACAATATTTATTCAATTTTTTTTAATATAATGTTTCCTTTGCGCATAGATAAGTTCATGTCCGATTTTCTTTATAAGTCATAAATTCAATTTATTATCATCCTTCTAACCGCGTATTTCTATGAAAGATGTGCACGGTTTTAGATGTTACCGATAATTAAAAGTGCGTTTAAGCATTAATGATTGTTTATTGGTTTTGGGACTTAACCACGAATTTCAGCAAATATTGTTTGAAAGGTATACAAGGAAAAATTTTTGGACCCTTCATTTAGAACATATGTTTTTTTACGAATTTTCCTAATTTCTCCTCTTAATATTGCCATTTTAAGGTGCTAGACAGAATTTTAGTACGAAATCGACGTATCTTTTTCCACATTTATTGGATGTAATTGCGAAACTAGTAACTTCCATTTTTGCTTTCACGTGGCTAGCAGAAGCCGGAATTGGAATTCGTCTGCATGTTGCGTAATTTACGTCTTTTTGTACACGTTAGTTAATTTAATAAGTAATCAAGGTGGTCCTAGAATGATTTTTCTAACATTTTAAGTTTCTGTTCAAGTTGATTAATTTAGCAGATAACAAAGTTTTATCGTCTAAATTATTTGAAGATAAAGTAGTAGTAGTTAATCACTGAGGTTAATGTAACTATAACCCCTTTCCACATTAACTTTCATAATTCTGTATACGTATTTCGACAACTAAGTTGTCATCATCAGCAGAAGCGGTGTTGCACCTGGAGAACTACGGCAATAAATACCCGTACAAAACAATTAATCTCACACACGATCCGTACCGTTGGAACCCAAGACGCATACTGTATATTCGTTTCGCATAACTTTTAAAAATTGCGTTCTAGCCCTAAACTAAGATAAACAAGGAAGAAAAACAGAAAGAAACGAAACATACCTACATGAATTTATTGCCCCAATCCTTGTCCGTTTTTAAGAGGCTGAACAATAATGAGTTATTCGGGCCAGTGTCACTGTTCACCACATGGCTTTTATTCTTTAAAATGTACATGCTTTCATACGTGTCTAATTTACGATAATTACACATGATTATTTTCTAACACATGTTTTGCTATACCTGTTTTTTCTGGTCGGTTGAATTTTATGTGCGCAAGATGTTCTTTATACCGGGTTTCGATGGATCGTTTTGTTTGGCCGATGTATTGTTTACTGCAATCTAAACATTTAATTCTGTAGATTCCCGACTTTTTATTTTCTTCGATTTTGTCTTTTGCATTTCCTAAAAGGATTTTGATGGAATTACTGGACCTAAAAGTGACTTGAAAACTCTTTAAAAATACTATTTAAATTTTTTGTCATGCGATGATAAGGTAAGCATACAAACTGCTTGCCCCGATTGCTCTGAGGTGATAGACATGTGGTATCACGGAGTGTTTTGCTTATGTTAGCCTTTCTAATTAATCCATTGGTTATTTCCGAATCAAAACCATTGTATCTCGCGATATTCTTAATGAAGTTCAATTCTCTTTCGTATCTTACATTTGTTAGCGGGAAATTAATCAAACGATTAATAAGAAAATTGAACGTAGCTATCTTTCGTTGCATGCTATGATTTGAGTCACCCATGATTAATCTATTAACGTTGGTTTCTCTTCGGAAAATATCAATTTCTATTGTAAGGTTATTCCTAATAACTAGAGTGTCCAAAATTTCCGACGATTAAATTTACAGTAGAAAAAGAAAACAATGACACGTTGCCATTATATACATATATACATATGTATATGTCGTCTCTTGAAATTATATTTACAAAGGAAAGAAACAAATGTAAATTCTAACTAAGAATAGTAACGAAAGATGAATATGTTCAAAATCCTTGGCAATTAAAATTATGGAAAATAATGTTATAATTTCGTTACTAATCATAAATATAAACTCAAATAAAATTACTTAAACTATAAAAAAATAAGAAAGTATTTATATTAAGAAGAAACAGCGACAGTACAGCCTACTACTTACAAATTATTAACCAATCAAAGCCAATACGATATACATCTGATGACACGCACAACTTCGCTTTCGTCACCCACTACTTCTAGTACTGCAATCACCAGGAGAAATGGCGAATGATGGGGTGGTGCCGTAGTCTCTTTTAGAAAGGAACACACCCTGTGTAGTCGGTACCGCCTATGGTGTCTTGAAACTTTATATTAAATCCATTGCAAGACCTTTCACCACTTCTAATACTGGACGAACTTAGTACCGCCGCTCGCCAATTCTCCTGGCGTGTACTACATGGTATCTTATTCGAGCAAGCGATTTAATTTTTAACTAACGGGGCGCACAAATTTCTCTTACTTTCACCGTAAACTTGTTTACCCAGCATCGCTTATTCAGGGCAAATCATGTTATAACATGATGATTTAGAAATTTCCCTAACATCTATGCTACAGAAATCTCCGAGAAGATGGAAATTTGTGATGTATATTTTGACTAATAATGGTAAAATCGAATTTAAAATCAACACTAGTTTACAGTACCTATTATAAGGCTGAACAAGATGCTTCCTTGGCAGTATTATCTATATAGTCGGATAAGAATATAATCCAAGAGAAGATTATAATCATATACAATACACGAAAACTGTGCTTAAAGGGGAAGAGTGATAGAGAATGCAATCAATAATACTGAAGGAAAGGTAGGCCCTGCTTAAAAATAATTCTAGTAGCGTAAAAATATAAGATCCTCAGCACTCGGCAAATACTGCATATCTGCAGATAAGGACATAAGTTCATATTTCCAAAAAATAAAATTAAAGAACACTATTGATTCTATTTCGCTGGATGTATTTATTGTAATCGACATTATTTCGGCTTTTGCCAATTTTTAAGAGTAAGACTAAAACTACGTAAGTATGAGTACCTTCGCTGTGTAAACCATAAATAAAATCCTTAATTAACTATTAAATTTAATAATTAGTAACTCAGATGTAAAATATATTTTTATGTATTTCAAAAAATATTCTATAGTTCTACATTTTCCTATATATCGTGTACAACTATATTCGAGCAACGTGTAATACATATTCACGATCCCCACCCATTCCCATTTTCATAGATTCTTGTATTCTGGTTAATTAAAGATAGACTGAACATGGATAAATTTATATTTGGATGTTACTACTACGAAATTCATTTTACCTATATTTATGAGATTATTTATAATTTTATTCTATATTGTAACAAGAACCTGTTCATATTTAATAGTACAAGGGTATAAGAGCATTAGTTATTACTTTTATAAATTCAATACACTCTTGTTAATTAATACTGAAAATTTTTTATGACTTGCTACATCTTATTCAAATCCAGTTGTTCAATATGGATATATTTTCAAGAAATATTTACATATCTGGCTGCATCCATTTAACAATTACACTTCTTCCAAACTCCTCAATTTCTAATTTTCCTCTCTTTGTTACAACCACTCCTTCTTTCGTAACTACAATAACTTGCGGTTCAAATGTTATATTATATTGTATTTGCAGCTCTCGAATAGTTGGAGTACCTACTGGTAAAGCATACCAGCCATGGTGATAAGCTTTAAAGTGTTTTACCATAATATCGGGGTCTCTGTCCGAGGATATATAGAAAATTTCCATTGGCACATTTCTTTTCTTGACTTCCTGGAATACAAAAATTTAATATAAATATATTTTTAAATATATACAAATTATACATGATAAATATCTCTCAATTTTGACAATAATTCCTTTTCTCCAGGACACGTAGAAGACGTAAATAAATAAACAAGGGTTTCCTTATTTCTCAATACCCTTTCCGTTTTTACTAAACGCCCTATACAATTCAAAACATATTGACATGACATAAGATCATCCATATAAATAATATAAATTAATGAATTTTCAGTAACTAAATTACTTTAAACGTCAAATTTTTGCAATGGATCGAAATAAGAGACAGTTATTTGACATTTATAATATTTTAAACGCAGACTACTAATTTTTGATATGGTCAATAAACAATCTAGAAAACGAATATTTTTTGAATATATTGGAATTTGAAATGGTAAAAATGGTTGAATAATAACATTTTCTCGAACTTAAATATTAGAATATTGGATTACATAAAAACTAATACTTTACAAATAGTGCATAGGACACAAATACAATTATTAAAATAATGCATTTAGTTAGTACAGAAATGTATAATCATAAAAAGAACAATGTTCACCGGCAGCTATGTAATTTACAACATTCACCAGCAATCTATACTGTATAGTACAATGGTTACAACTTTGTTCAGACTGGGTTTCAATATTTTTCATTGACGCGAATCTCACACATACTCTTCTATTATAAAGACCTAGAGGATATCAAATGTTAATTTTAAATTATTCACAAAATACTTGTTTTATAATATATTTATTAGTTAAATAAAATTACGGAAAGTAGTAATCACACTCCTAACCTTCTTAAGACCAATACTGTTTTACAATTTAGGTGAAGTAATGGGTCAGTACTACCTTTCAATAATACGTCTACTGTGTATGTGTTTACTTTAGTATCTAAGACTTGTTATCTGTATTCCGTTGTTATATTTATCAAAAGTTTCTAAAGACAAAGATGAACAGAATTATTTTTTGTTACCTAAATATGTATATTGTTACGAAAGGTAGGAGATTTTTTAGCGTACTGTTGGTGGTTATCGAAAATCTGTAAAGTTCATTTAGAAATTTAAATGCATTATTCCCTTGAACTGTAACTTTTTGTCTCTCTATTGCTTTACCTATCTTATATATATATATATATATATATATATATTATAATTATAATTATTAACTATTGTAAGTGAGTGATAAATCCTTGGTATACAAGTCTTCTGCCATAAATTCAAGAAAGTGTTTGAAAAACTGCCGCAAAGTTATGCCTTGACAGTCGTTGATGCACCTTCATAATCATGTCTTAAGCCAGTTATTAACTTAAAACATTGTAAGTGCATTATATAGTCTTTGAAAATTAAACTTAATTATATTTAATAAGCATATCTAATTTTATTAACCGTGAAACATTACGCAAGCTATTGTTTAAATTAAAAGTCTTTTTACAATAAATTGTTTCATCTCGTCCCTTACCTTAATTTCCAGAATCGAGAAACAATTTTACTTTGTGAGATAAGAATGAAAGTAAATAATGGCCACTATTGATTTCTTTGAAAAACTATGAACTTTTTAATTTTATATTTAACTTTGTACATAATAATAAAAAGCTTTATTAACGACTATAGTTTATTCATCTAAGCAGAAATAAAGCTGTTTTAAAAGCTTTCAAAATCTTGACAGAACTTGTTATACAAAAAATTTGACTTCATCTTTGAGCGAACGTTTTGTACAAACGATTGACCAAAAGTGGCTATTATGTGGGTAGCTGTTTGTAGTTCGGGAACTGGTAACACTTTTAGTGTTGGCTCCGATTCGATGATTGCATCGTGAAGTTTGTCATTTTCGACAATATATTTACCTTAACAGTTTTATTATCCGGTCGCTATTTCTATTGTTGACAGTAACTTAAAAATTTCATGTCGGGGAAAAATAGAATTAACTCGCGAACATCTTCATGCAATTATTTTTCATAACTTTCGGCGTGGATTATCTCAACAAGAATACATCTACGAGCTGAATTCTTTATATTGTGATGAAGCACCATTTAAAACTACTGGATATCGTTGTATAGTGAATTCAAACTTGGACGCTGTTCTTTGGACGATGAATTTCGTAAAGGTCATCCCACAAATGTTGCGTTGAAAATATTGACGCAGTGTCTGAATTGATAGTGCAAGACCATCATGTGACATACCGTGAGATCGAGGCAGTATTAGTAGCACCAGCGTGCATAAGATCCTGCATGAACATTCAGGCGTTAAGAAGCTATGTTCACGTTGGGTACCACTTAATTTGACAATCGCTCAAAAAAGGACTCGCGTCGATTGGTGCCAAGTAATACACAAAAAATACAATGGCGGTACTTCAAAGCATATTTATAAAGTCGTCACAGGTGATGAACCTTGGATCTATACGTATGAGCATGCTAGTAAACAGCAGTCGACTGTGTGGGTATTCTAAGATGAGCCAAAACCAACAAAAGTTGTTCACGCTCGAATTATTTCAAAACAAATGATCGCCTGTTTTTTCGGAAAAACCGGTCACATCGTAACCGTGCCTTTAGAGAGTTGTATAACGGTCAATTCCGAATGCTACATCACTATTTTTTTTTGAAGAAATAAGGCAAAACATTGAATTGATGAGCCATCCACCGTACAGCCCTGATCTAGCACCTCGTAATTTCTTTTTGTTCCCACACGTGAAGAATAAACTTCGTGGTCAACGGTTTTCTACGCCGAAAGAGGCAGTTGAGGCATTCAGAACCCATATTTTAGAGATATCGCCTTCACAGTGGCAGCAATGCTTTTCGGATTGGTTTAAACGAATGCAAAAGTGTATTGATTTTCAAGGAGAATATTTTGAAAAGCAATAAAACTATTTTCGATAATAATATTTTTTTTTGCTTGCTATTCCGGAAATATAAACGGCTGCCCTCGTATATATATATATATATTAGTCATTAATATGTAATTAAAATGATGTGACATGAAATTATATGTGAACGAATAATTTTTTGATATCATAATTGCTGTTAAATTGAAATACATGAATAGGTAATTATAATAAGGCACGTTAAAGGTGTCTGGACATAAGCGCAGGCTTTAACGCATGAAACAGCGTACATGCACTACGTATGCCTCTGCGCACAAGTTGCGTTCGCAAGAATATGCGCTTTTCTTGTCGTTTGATAACGCATACAACGTCGAACAAGTTCTCCACTGAAATGGAAATTTCTTGCGCTTTTTCGTATGTATTTTCGATAATTTTTTTTAATAATTTAAAATGAATCAGCAAATCGAGGTTACTCTTACGTTTTTTGAAGAGTTAATTGAAATTTGTCGATACTATGGAATGCAGGTCCGACAAATTATAGAAACAGTAAAGATTGATGGAATTAATCAGTTAGCTGGGAAGCTTTCTATATCGTGATGATGTGTACAATTTCAGCTGGTTTGCCTACAAGCATCTGTTGTTTTTATTAAATACTGATAAGACCAGATCTGGTAAAGAAAATGAAACAATTGCATGGAAATTCTAATAATTTTTAAGGAAAATTTTGTTCACAAATAAAACAATTATATATATTTATTTCGCTATGAAAGTGATCTTTCTTTATGCATAAAATAATCATGAATTGGTCTCGTACTACTTGAGTTTTAAAAGAAAATTGTCAAAGTGGTATCTCTCTAGTCGAAAATAATTGCTTATTTGAGCTTGATTTACAACTAGTACCCTCCAAACACTCGAAATTATCTCTCTGAGTCAATGTCTTTAATGACAAAAGTTCCACTCTGGGGTGCATAATGGTCTCGACGATTTCAGTTTTCCTAGTCAATTACGCAAATAAATACATGCTAAGACAATATCTTCTAGCGTTATCGGATTTCAGCTCTAAAGAGCTGCAGAATACATCAGACATTATGCCGAATGAATTTTCAACTACCTACATAGCCCTTATTTCTAAAATTAAATATTCTCCTAAGAGAGCCTTCATTTAGTTTCCCAAGGAAGGGCTTCATTATATTTTTTAAAAGCGGGAATGTATCATCAGTCACTAAAACATATAATATAACACTTGTATAGTCCGACCAGAAAAAGGGAGAAATAGTGTCAAATGCAGTCCTTTATTTGTTAATTTTCTATTAAATCACATCTAACGGAAAACATCAGATATTCTACCTTATATTGTACAAAGGATCTTATTCTTTAGAGTTTCATAGCATTTGTCTTGAAAATCTTTTGATACCCTGTATCTATTCCTCTGTGGATGATAGTAGCTTAAACAAAAAAATTCTTCAATTCTTATAATTACAGATAAATAAAGAAAAGTGATTGACGAGATGGAAAGTTATTTAATTACAGAGAACAATTAGACCGTCAAAAAATAAGAACTAATACAAATATCGACAGAAACATCGATATTAGAATAACTGAAATATATGCTTTTAAGAAACTTTTGTGAATGAAGTTGAAGTCAAGAGATGAATTTATCATTTTAATGAATATGTTACTAATCAAATACGAAATTTGAAATCGAAGTATATGGAAAATATTAAAAAACAACATGTGACAAACGTAATGTGAAATGGAAATTTCTAAATATAATGACCCCTTCTGTCTGTCAACATCTCCTACATTGTTTTTTGTTTCAACGGCAAGCCAGGATAATAGTCAACTCCAAAAATTTATTATTGGAAATACTTTTGTTAAATTTTTAAAAATTTTGAATTTTTGTTACTTTTTTCGTAGACGTTATATAAAGAAGAATAAAGAATACTTGCCTAATACGGACATGAAGAAAACGATCTTTTTTTCATTCTTATACCTAGTAGAACACATTAGTATAGTTTCACTTGCCGTATCTTATACCTAATCGCTGCTCGTTAATATTTGTTCACAAACTGTTACTCGTTCTTTACAGTATAACTGAAAAGAAAGATCTTTGGTCACTTTTTCACCGATATACGAGGGAGCGTTTTTATATTCGCGGAATGAGCGGGTTGTAGAGGGGTGAGTAGGCGCATTGGGGGCGTGGCCTGTGCAGCGACTCATGATTAGTATAATTACGAAGTTTCATTGTTATTAGACAGTTAGTCTTTGAGCTATCGTCAACCAAGTAACATAATCAGGAGTGCAAAGTGAAATATGGAAAAAATCGAATATCGTGCCGTTATAAAGTTCCTTACCAGGCAAAGAAAATCAGTCGCGACCATAATGAATGAGATGACATTGGTTTACGGCGACTCTTGTCCAGGAAAAACCATGGTGTACAAGTGGCATAGTTTATTTAAACAAGGAAGGGAATCCCTTGAAGACGACCCGAGGCCGAGCAGGAGCATTGAGGTGACCACGCCACTTATCCAAAAAGTTGAACAAATTGTACTCGAAGATGCTCGACTAAAGAAGAAACAACTCGCAGAAATGGTTGGAGTATCCGATACAACAATATTTAAAATCCTACACGATCATCTTGGCATGTCTAAGGTCAGCGCAAGATGGGTGCCGAGAATGCTCACGCCGCCGCAAAAACAACAGCGCGTAGAGTGTTCGCGTGCACATTTGGACCTCTGTAATGAAGACAAGGATGGTGTATTGAGTGGAATTATTACTGGAGACGAAACTTGGGTTCATCATTATGAACCTGAGTCCAAACAAGACTCCATGCAGTGGCATAAAAAGGGCACAGCACCTCCCAAGAAATTTAAAGTGTCACAATCAGCTGGGAAACTCATGGCAACGGTATTTTGGGACTCGGAGGGAATATTGTTGATTGATTATAAAGATAAAGGTGTTTCTATAACCGGAGAATATTACGCTTCAATATTAGAGCGACTAAAAGAAGCCATTAAAGAGAAAGGACGGGGAAAATTGACAAAAGGTGTTCTGCTTTTGCACGACAACGCGCCCGTCCACAAGAGCCGTGTTGCGTTAGCTGCCCTGCATAAGGTGGGCTTCGAAATTGTGAATCACCCACCCTACAGTCTAGACCTGGCCCCGAGTGATTATTGCCTGTTTCCGAAAATGAAAAAAGAGCTGCGGGGTAAAAAATTTACTGCCGATGATGAAGTCAAGGAGGCAGTTTCGGCGTATTTTGCAGATAAAGAGAAATTATTTTTTTATAAGGGTATAAATAAATTAATTGAAAGATGTGAAAAATGTATCCGTCTTGCAGGTGAATATATTGAAAAAGAAAAATAATTTGGTTTTTTATTTCCACCCCTTGTCCCCCATTCCGCGAATATAAAAACGCTCCCTCGTACGTAGAAATAATATCTTTTTCAAAATAAGTTTTTCTGTGTGCAGCTTTTCAGTTTTGACTATTTATTAAAGTAATATGGAATGTGGAGTTTTGCTTACTTAAAGCTCTTGTTCTTTTTTTTGGGGAAAAGAATGATATTTACTTTTGCACTAAGCTAACTTCGTTGTTTTAAGACTTTAAATGTCCCATTTGTAGAACTTCATAACATGCGGTGCGCTTCGGAAGGTATGCTGATTCTATACAGATAGAATCCATTGAGAGATGTTTTTTACTATAACCGCGAAATATTTGATGGTAAATTAATATTACAGCTACCACTTTTTGTTAATTTAGCCGGCGATCATGAAGTAAAAAAGTGTATGCAAAATTACCTTTGATATTTGTTATCAGATGTCAGTTGTCACTAACTGTCTAATAACCGGGGCCACTATACAAACTTATAAGGACTTTGTGACTAATCGCGATTGTATTAAATATACAAGGGCCAAGGATCATAAAATAACAAAGAACGCACAAAAGTTGTATGCAATAAGTCTATGGCTAATTAATCGAAATGAAATTACTCCCCTAAGGGTAAGTGTAATAACTAAAAATAGAAAAGTAAGAAAGTTTAAATACCAGAAGTGAAAATATTTGAACGGCGAAAAAATAAAAGAGAAAAGAAATTGAAACTTGAAATAATAATAGTAACGAAAAGTGTTAAATGATGTAGTTTTTTAAATAAAGTCATATCTTGAAGGATGAATAGAAAATTAAATGATGGTAATGAGGAACCGGGAGAATGCTATAAATAACTGTGTGGACGTATATAAAAAAATAAATATATAAAATAATATAATAATATAAATATTGCTGGAGTGAAAGATGACAGTTTTTCAACGAGAATAAGGAAGTTTAAGTGAGATACTGAAATAAAAGAAGGCTGGTATCTGTTACAGTATTCAATATTATTATACCATATAATTACAGACAAGACGAAATATTCGATTAAATCGAAAAAAGATAAAGAATAACTCAAAAACCGTCTTTCTCCTCTTTGATATTAGACTCATCAGCGGCCGTAATGGATTCACAAACAAATATAAGATTCGTTTGAAACAACGGTATTGTTATACTTTTCATTCCAATCTGTTCGTATATTACACCCAATGGCACGGTGCCAACTATTGAGAGGCAGTATTAGTTTTGGACAATAGAAAATCATTCCAAACGAACGAATATGAAACATATAGTTGTTCTATTGCCTATTTCTCTACCAAAAAAACATTTCCCATAGGTCGATCCCTAAAGGCATCCTATCGGGGATTCCTAGGTCGTCCAGAACCTCTTCTACGATGATGACTACCGTACTAAGCGCAATCTCTAAAACAGCAGATAAGAATAGAAATATTTCTTCGTATCCGCCTAGCGACTTAACGAAATGCGATAGCTGTCTCCTATTGTCGAACGATACTACACTTTGAAAATTGTTTAGTTGGCGATAATTTGGTTGTCAAACTTTTGATATTTTAATACACTAACTGACAACTATAGACTATTGCAGCCGAATAAGAAACTAAACTAATCCGAAGTAAAGAAGAGAAAAATGATTTTTGTGTTAAGTTAATGAATGCTGAGAAAAGATTCCCAGATAAACTTATGAGGTTGCAAATTTCTAGAAATACTTGGAGATGTAATTGTAAAGGAGAGAAAGTGATAATAAAGGAAATTATGAACATTTAACTATCTAAAAATGGTATTTACATAAACAGGAATGAATAAAATAATTCATCAACATTTTTATTTAATCCAAACAATTTTCTAATATATCGATTTTCCATCTAGATTATTAAGTAGTTTTTGATTTTTGTACAAAATATTCTACCTTGTACTTATACAAATCATTTTGCTTACGCGTAAATTACTTTACGCAAACAAAGTATATTAGCCAGCATTTTGTAGCATGTCTCGCTTTAGTTATTTGTTGCAAACCACATTTAGTAATTTTTTTAGAAATTTATCATTCGCCTCAGATGGTTTTCCAGGGTGACAAGACTCGCTTTCATAATTCTTAAATTTTTCTTTCCAAATTATTTATAAAATAGAACAAGTAAATTTTTATTTAGATTTTTAAAACATTCCTATTTGATCTATTCGTTACGTTTTAAATAATAACGAGAAAAAGTATTTAAGCTTTTCGAATGTTTTAAAATAGAATAAAGACAAAATATTAATCTAATATTATTTTCTGTTCCTATTATATATATATTATATATAACTTGTCAATTGTTAAACAAAACTTCTTCATATGGGTTAGATTTCTTTGTAAACACTCTTTTTAATTGCAAATATAAGCAGCTGTCATTCTATTATTCACTTCAATATAATCCAAGATTGTTATTTCTTATAGATTCTTGGGAAAAGCTATTACATTGATGCGATTTTATATTAAGAATCGATTGAATCAAGCGTTTGTATAAGAACAAGTTCGACTCGTCGAACACTAAACGACTAAATCGTTCTCGTTTTCCTTTAAAATCTTTCTTGGTGTGTTCCGCCATTTAAAATCTTGCCATTAACTTCATTGTCACGTACAAGTCTCTTGATGGTTTGTGTGACGAATTTATTAAGTCTGAGTTTATTGTGCATGATTATCGCGTACTTTCGAATTTTACTAAGAAGTTAAGAAAATGAATAAAACATTTACATCCTTCGTGGATTCTCTTATTAATAACTGAAATTATATCTTTCAAGTAATGAATAATAAATCTATTATTTGTAAAGCGAAACCCTTTATCAAACTTTCTAAAATTATTAACTGTTTAATTATATATATATACGCAGTTCAGTGACTATAAGAATAAAAAGTAAATAGTAAAATAAAATCAGATTAATATGATTTCAAAAATTTGAAATTAATTAATATAATTGTAGGCAAAACACTCATTGAATAATAACATTTATAAAACACAAACAATATCGGAATATACGGAAGTCAATTATCAAAAAATATAATAAATTGTCTTGTTTTCTAAATAAGAACAACCTGAAATAGTAAAGATATCAATGTAAATTCTACTGATTATCAAAACAAATTAAAATAAAAGAGAATCCACGCAACTTTATCAAATAAAATATAAAATAAATAATGCGTTATTATAGAAATTTCTAAACGAAAACGATTCTGATAATAAAACTTTTATCTGGTTATTTTTTAAGTAAGTATGCAAACTTTTCATGTAGCAAATGACCTTTCCAAATAACAATAATATTATCTAGTCAGTTCTTTCAACAATCGTTGAATTTTGTTAAATGAACATTTTTTAAAATTTAAAAGTATTACATGTATAGTTTCAAGTTTTTATTTAAATTTGAATATTTTTAGGTAGTAAAACAAAAATAGTTATATAAACAATTTGTTCTACTTTAAATTATGGATAATATGATATCGTCTCTTGCTCTATCTAATTTTGGTGGAATTAACTAACAAACCTGCACTGGACACCATAGGTAAAGGGCTCACAAATAGTTTACGATGGATTTGTATGGTGAATAGATTATATATAGTAGTAGTGACATAAAATTATAAGTATATTGTTCATTTGTGTAAAAAAATACTCAACCATATTACGACATTAATATTCTCGCCATGCTCCTTAAGTATTTTCTCGATTTTTTTCTTAATACAATTTTCTGGTGCAGTTTCGGCAAATATATATATTTTTTCAAAAATTAGAATATGTATTTTTCTATTTTTCAATATGGTGGACTTGTTCATATTCCTTGTTTGCAAACTTCCTATAAATGAAATGAAATAATTAAATAAATTTAAAATTTAAATAATAAATGATACATATTACATTTATTATTATTACATATTCTATATAAAAGAACTAAAGAATATAACCAATTTTATTATTCATAAGTGCATTTTCTAAAGAACTTCTAAACTTAAGTAATAACCATAATAATACACACATACAATATATATATATATATATATATATATATATATATATATATATGCTATATGTGTATGTGTGTGTGTGTTTGTATTTACATTATTAATAACATGTTTTGCAATGTTTTGCGTCATTCACATAAATAATAGTGAACTTAGCATTTTAGTGTTATAAGAATGACGCTCAAATATATTTGAATTGTTTGAGTTCTGAACTATCCGGTACATTGTCTAAAATCAATGATAATTTGATCTGAATTATTAATATTCTAATAATCACTATCTGCCTATCAATCCTGACAAAAGTTGTGTTATAATGTTTGCGAAAGAGAAATATGTTGAGGATTGGTCAACTTCAAATTATGTTGAACGGTTGCAATATTCCGGTGGTTGCGCAGAGAAGACATATGGGGTTGATTATGGATAGCAGTACATTCAGATATCGATCGTATATATTGTCATTATTATTATTTGCACCCATTAATCTTGCCTTTATAGAAATTGCATGTCCTTCAAAATGGCAGTTTTGCCGTACGGCACAAAACAATTTATAAAACAAAAACCAAGCACTTAGAAAATATCACCATATAAAATAGAACTTTAAACGTTCTAAAAGCAAATGACAAATTACGCAGAGTAAACCAAAACGGACAAATAGAAGGTGTCTGAGAGATCCGTAGGTAGTTTAAAGAAGAACGTATACACATACCATCGCTAGACACTATAGATGGGATAGCCATCAGAACACAAAGCCGAGACACTAGCTGACAGGATGCAAACACAATGCACAACACAGTAGAGAAGCACATATACATATGTAACATAAACTTTATGTCTTTCCACGGGACACTCGCTGATAGATGTACATACGTTGTGAAAGAGTACATTCAAATATATTCAGTAATTAGAGGCATCAACTCTCCTCATTCAAGTAACAAATATTTAATTTTAATTTCCTTATTCCACTGGAAGAATTAGATTTTGCATCGTTTTACTTTTCCAAGCATACGTGAGAGAAAATAGAAAAGCCTTCGCAAGATAAATTTTTTCCATTACCTGGAGGCAAAAATCACATACGTTAAGGACAACTTTTCTAGGGGTGAAAAAATCGGTCGCTCTTACGAAATATCCTCCCGAAGTTGTGGCATATAAATGTCAGAACGCCACAATTTACTTTTCTTGCCTTGTCAAAAATTTAATCACTAAGGTTGATATATAACCCCTTTCCACATTAACTTTCGTAATTCTGTATACGCATTTCGACAACTAAGTTGTGATCATCAGCAGATAATTGCAAAGTGTCGAACCTGGTAAACCACGGGGAAAAATACCTGTACGAAAACAAACTCCGTTCGCGATCTATACCGCTGAGAACCAAGATGTACACTGTGAATTCAACTTATGTTACGATTTAATCCTACTATTATTATTAAGAGTAAGATTACTTTTTTTTTCTTTTTAAATCACTTTTGTAATTTCAATCTTAATTCTTCCTTCTTGTATTGCCATCGGGCGTGAATAACTTAGTCGCCCATCATTGAAGTATCGTAAAAACTCTGCAGCTCTTCTTTTGTTCTTTTACTTTTGCACTTTGGATATTTCTAGAATCGTTCATATTATGCAGTCAGAAATTCTTTTTGCATTGATAATTTACCAGTATGTGGTTAGCAATTTGCCTTTAACGTTGAGAATTTAGTATTATAGAGTAGTTTTTAATTTGACATTATATCGTCAATAATTTTTGATTGATAATTACTGGTATACAGTCAGTAAGCTTTTTTGTATTGACAATTTAAATTTTATTCAGGTTGTATGTTTTAGAGTAAGCAATTTTGAATTGATTGCTATTGTAATTAATTAATATGAACCAGATACAACTATATTCAAGAAAATAATTTATTGAACCTAATCTTTTTGTATAGATACTTGTTAAACTATTTACTTCTTGTCGTATCGTATCAACCGACAACCATCAATTCAATTATTTACTAGCGTATAGGAAAAGTTCGACATCTATCAATTAGGGATTTATGACGAAGTTCAGTCGTGAAGATTGATGGTATGAAAATACATATTAGAATCTATTTTATAATATGGTCTACATGAAACCAATAACGCATGATTTCCTCTATTGTGGCCTAATGTTCCTAACCGCTCGGTTTTCTGGTAGTCAATACGGTTGCTAACTAATTATGTTCATCCCAGTGGTGGCCGGGTGCTCTGTATTCATTTGGTTTAGGAAAAGTTTAACTCTTTTCCGTGAGTCCCCAAAAGATCACCAAAAAAAGTATAGCTTACATGTCGCAGCATGTTTAGTTTATGATTAGTGCTTTCTGGCGCTTCGTTATAAGTTCATCGGAAATAGGTTCACTAGGACTGGGGCGACCGATGTTTCCATAGGAGCCCTATTGCTCTGTCGGTTCCACTGTCACTCGTATGTGAAATATGTATTAAACATCCATTTTTTATGAGTTTTAACAGATGATTCTATAGATGGATCATATGTATGAAATCCCCGAATAGTTCCCGCAACTTCTGTGAAATGTAATATTAATTTGGACAATACAAGGACTTTAACCCCAAAAACAAACTTAAAATGCAAAGCCATTGAAATAACAAAACGATGGGGAAAGCATCACTGAGAAAGAAACAACACTAACCGAAAGTATAAAGACTGAACGACACCTATTCACTGAAACGTCAAGAAAATAATGCCCTTCTCAGGACCAAGCCAGCCAATTTACTTAAATTTTATGCTAATGTTTACTGTCTTGAAAATAATTTTCATTAAAAAATGCATATCCTTTTTAGATAAAATTTAGTAATGTGTTGTAGTCCCGCATGAACGAATATATTCTGCTATTTGCTAAGCATGCTTCTAACGACAGTCTATAGGTATGAATTATTATAGAAAAATGCGCACAGTTTGAAGACAACCAAATAAGGCTACTCTATTTCGTTGTTACAGAGAGGCAGACAATATCGTAAAAAACTTTCTAGACTTCCTAGAAAAAACACCAAACGGGAATAGAGGAGACTAAGAATGTTTAGTCTTAGAGATCGGTCAAACCGTAAAAACGCTGCGGAATTACTTTCGTTGAAAAGAAACAGCTTAGAATAACAACAGGATACCTAACAGACGACATACAACACAAGCGCTGGAAAATATATTAATATTAATTTGAAGTTGAAATAAAAATACCAATGATAGACTTTATAAGTTTAAAAATAAAATAATAAAACGGTCTAGTAAATATTTTGTTCATTAACAATATGATTATAATTATAGTAATATATATATATATATATATATATATATATATATATATATATATATATATATATATATATATATATATATATATATATATATATATATGTATCCCCTATTTCATACATAATCTGTGACAAAAGTTGCCCAACTATAAATTTATATTAATAACGTTTGCGCATGACTTTATTTAATTTATTATATAGTCAAAAAGAAATAGCCATTAATTAGAAATACTTTAATATTAACAATTATAAAAAACTGTGAAAGGATTTGTATTACTATTTAAGGCAAGTAAACTTTTAGATTGAATGAATATACATATGTATACACTTATTCAATTAAAAAAATTTCAAAATAAAAAGTAAGTAAATCCTTCTTATTTAATTTGATAAGAAGTAATAATTAGGCCTTTCCCTTTTTAAAAAGATAGTTACACATCGTTTGCCACAATAAAAATTCCTTACTATCTAGAAAAAACAGGATTTTCAGGATTTTAAAGGATGTCTTAACCAGACTTCTGATTATAAGTAAGTGTTAATAATTTATAAACATATAATTTTAGAAATGGGTAGACTTCAATATAGTGTGTATTCCAGGAATGTAATAAATATTTCAATTACTCCGGGACTTCGATCCCATATAACAATATAAGTGTTTCTCAGATTATGTGATACCAAACCCATATAAGAGTTGAATTTAAACTAAAGGTATGTTTCCTCACTTTTAGTATATTTTACTATTGAGTTATTTACTTTCAATAATTAAATTATAATTTTCAAGGAGAATATACATTTTTCGACTCTACGCTGATAAATGTCAAATCGGGCGCCCTCTTTTCTATTTAATTTTTTTCAAATCCTTGATTGCTATTTTTAAAATACCTCGCATTAATATACAATTCATTTTTAGTAGACAATAAATAGTAATGTATAACATAAATTTTAACTACTTTAATTATTATGAATTAGTTTTTAAATAAATTATATTTCCGTAGATAATAATATTAACTGTTAATGTTATTTTGATCAAATATTTTTGTAATTCAGATAACCATAACATTTAATAGACTATGAATCTGAAGTTGACTTATTAACTAGACAATTATATTAAAACATAAATCTTGTTAAATTAATAAATTTTGATTAAAATGACTATAATTGAACTGAATCATAAACAATGAGAAAAACTTTTAAATTAATATGGCTGTTATTTAAGAAACTATTTAACATAATTTTAATGAATATTATTCTTATAACGAACAATCATTTATTATTTTGCTTTTATGATTAGTTTAAATTAAGGACGATATTTATATTAATAATAATAAAATTATTCATTACATGCGATTTTACGAATAAACTTTTTATCATTTATAGTAATCTAATTTGATACTTATTATACCATCCATGTATAATTGATCATTTACTTTATTAACTGCATACAAAAACAATTCACTAGATTTTAGATTTTTACGCTAGTTTACAATCCAGTATATCACAATATACTTACGATGTACTGCAAACTCGCACCTAGAGTGAGGTGGAACTTGAAATAATTCTGGATTATAAAATGGCCTAAAATAAAATTTTTCTATCTTGGGCCTTTTTTATATAACAGAACAATTTTTTAGGCAGGATAGCACTGTCGAGAAGCAACAACAGCCCAAGAATAATACGAGTTGTACTCAATTAGTCTAACCATCAAATAACGCCAACCATACGACTAAATTGAGTTATACTCAATTAGCTAACCATCACATCATGTCAAGCATAAAACTAGCATGAATTATACTCAAGTAGTAGAAGAATTACTAAGACTATACATACATATTAACCATAAAACGTATCAGTGTTAAACTATTGTGCAGTACGATAGTGCCATCAAAGGCAGCAAAGTAGCGTGCAGACATATTTTACATCATTTTCAAATTTAATACGTTAACCAAGTTTAGTGATTTGTTATTAAAAACAAGGAATTTTTAATCCGTGTTTTTTTCAAATAACATTTTTAGTCACCCACCATCAACAAATTACATATTATGTCAACATATTCTATTACATGAATCGTATTTATTATATTACATTTATATAACTATTATTGTTGTTTTAATGTATACACATTAATAATTTTATCAAAACATAATTTTTTATTTTGTAATGTAATATATTATCATTACAATGTATACATATATATACTTTTATATATATGTATATATACATAATATATATATATATATATATATATACATATATTGTATTGTTATGGTAAGCAATATACAAGGAATATTTAGGACAAAAGAAACTATTATCTTGAAATCCAAGTCAAATTAGGAAAAAATACTATAATGTATGAAAGATCATAATAATTAAAATATACCTATAAATTAAAACACATGTTTAAAAATATCAGATACGCCATAAAATTAATTTTAATTTAGAATCTTGGACAGTAGTATAGCTAATGACAGTAATACTCACAGTTAGTCGATATGTGTATATAAATAAACTCATAAATGGATCCATAAATGTATATAATACCAATACATTTCTAGTTAATAATGAAATTATGTAATTACTAGAGGGATTTTTCATATAATCCTAACTATAAATTAAGAAAAGGGGTCAATAAATTATTATACAATATCTAAGAACATCTTAAAACAAGTTGGAGGCATTTCGCTAATTACAGCTAGTAAGGGTTTAAAAGTAATAGAACATAGGTAAAAGGTTGTATATAATGTAATTATAATAAAAAAGGAAATTACATCGAAGATTTCTACGTAAACAGTTTTAAAAATTTACAGGGATAAACTAAAGTACATGGAAAAAATTTCATCAGTAAAATCTTAGAAATATTAATAGATTTAAAAGATATTTCGAAAAACATCATAATTTTGACAAATAAATAAATAAATGAAGATTATATAAATCACAAAATTTTATAACATAAATTTAATGTACTTACTAGTTTCATATGGGAGTGTATGCATTTTATTTTCCGAGTTAAAATTAAATTTATTTGAAACCATAATATTTTTGAAAATTATCCATGCTCGAAATTTATTTTTTAAAATTAAAGAATCCCATCGGATGACTTAATTCAGTTATCAATGTAAGTACTTCTAACAAAAACAAGTGAGTTCACAATAGGCCTCCATAAACGAGTGCGCACATATCGACGTCAATGATATATTTCGAAAGCGATCGAATATACCCGAAGTCAAGATTCATATGCGTATGGTATGTGTATGAATGCCGGATTAGGTTGATGATGGCGAATCGACGGCGTTCTTTGGTATGTTCGATGAGTGTTAATAGATTTTCGGCATTAGAATACATTGACACTATTATTAAATGCATTGTTTGCAATTTCAACATTTTACCCTTCAGTATTTTTGTGTGTAAAGGACATGTTAATAGCAAACAACACCGGTTAAATGCGCAACGTGATGCACCATATTATAAATTTATATATGCCTTTACTTTTATATTAAGTGTGTGCAACATTCCACAAAATATTGTAGACAATGAAGATTTTCGAAACTTTTTGGAGAAATACGTTCCGGAATAGAGATTGCTAACAAGAGGTCAATTACAGTATAATTTTCCCACCTTGTGATCTTAACCTCAATTGCTTCATGTAACCTGTTTGCTCCATGCATTTCATCTTGTAGCTGAATTTATTAGAAACAGTTATCCAAAAGTAGAACAATTTATCATATTTACCAAAAAGGCTTTTATTAAATCTCCAAAATGCATTAGTGAGTTTAAACAGGCTTGTCTGGACATTCCTCGGCCACCACCGTTGGTAATCACGAAATGGAGAACGTGCCTTAAAGCTGTTTTATATTATGAGAAATTTTTACACATTATTAAACCTTGTGTCTTAAATTTAAATGATATGCTCAAGCAATTTCAGTAAATCAGCTGCTGATTTTAGATACCGAAATCCACACTCAAATAGAGCAAATTTCCAAAAATTATTCAATTCTTTTAGATACTATTTCCAAATTAGAGAATATCAAGCTGTCATTACATGAATCGCTAAACATAGTATATTACCTCAAAGCCTCGTTAGGAAGTCTAATAGATAATATAGGAAGCTTAACAACGAGAAATTGTGTGCGGTTATAAATAAGAATCCCAATTTTCGAACTATAGTGCGTATAAACAAGAGTTTAACTGAAAACTAAGAGTGAGAATATGATGCGGACGTCCTTTTTAAATTCTTGAACTTCACAAAATTAGACGCAGAATGCTCTTTTTCCAAATACACCAACGTATTTTCATATCATCTTAGGAGTATGACTGAGTCAGCACTGGAAGGCATACTAATGATACACTACTATAGCAAATTTTGGCGTTACTCTACATAAAAAAACACAAAAAATTAGTAAGTAGTTACATTTATTATTTTTAATATTGGTTGTAACAGTTGTACTACTGCGAAAGCACTCGTTTCTGCATTCTTATTCTATAATTATTTCTGCAAGAACGTACACATGAATTTTATAAGAATTTGATAAAAAACGCTATATAAATAGGTTATGTTTCGAAAATTCTTCGAGTACTTACAAGAAGATTTATTGTAACCATATATTGTGAAATATTAAAATTTGTTCCAATTAATAATAAAAGATATACAGAAATATTAAAGTGTTGATAACATTTATAATTAATATTAATGAAAATAGTATTGAAGTAAACAATACACTTGTAAAGTAGTAAAACAATGAATTAAGGAAATACAAGTAATTACATATATGTATGTATTATAAAAAATTAATCTAAAACTATAATAATAGTACCTGCCATCTATAAGTAAAAGTGTGCAAAAAGATTTTTGTATAGAAATCTTCAAAAGAAAGGGCAAATTGAATTGACAGAACGAAATAAAATCATAAATTAGTTAATCAAGACGAAGAAAACCGATCATGAATGATATATTTTGTATTTAAAATAAGGCATTTCCTAAATATATTATTTGATTACATATTTTACATGACAAGGAAATAATAAAATTTAAACCTGTTAAATTTGGATAGTATATATAAACATTAAAAGGTTTATCAATGTTAATAAATATAGTTAAAATATACAATATATAATTATTTTTCTTAATTATTTTGTTGTCATTTGAATAATTGAAGGAATTTATAATTTTTAATTTTCTTAGTATTCTGAATAAAACTAAAGGATAATAAAGTAATAAAGTTTTCCAGTAATTTCAACTATTATAATTTGTTCTAACATTAGTAATTGAAATTACATTTATTAAAGATTTCCTTTATCTAAACATAAAACATATATTTAGATAAATAAATAATAATTTTTAATGTAAAATATAACAAGTGAGAGTGTAAACTGCTTACGATGGCATCGTGGTCACGAAATGAGATAGGGTCAGTTTAGCGCTATAACTTCGTTCGTAATTTAAACATAGACCAGTG
Organism: Dermolepida albohirtum; assembly: GCA_031893035.1. Classification (NCBI taxonomy): domain Eukaryota; kingdom Metazoa; phylum Arthropoda; class Insecta; order Coleoptera; family Scarabaeidae; genus Dermolepida; species Dermolepida albohirtum. The sequence continues at coordinate 195,656 of JAVIWB010001724.1, forward strand.
CTTCGAAGAAATTACTCTTGCACTAGGTGATGTTTGCCCACATCGCACAACGATATTCAGGTGATATAGAGAATTTCAAAGGAGAAATTTAACTGTGGAGGATGCTGAGAGGCCGGAAAGGCCACGGACTGTGAGGAAAATGCTTGGCAAGGACAGGCGAGTGCCCTACCAACAGATAGAGGGTACTTCAGGCCTAAATGCACCCACAAGCAATTTGTTCGATTCTGCATGATCATTTGTACGTGAACAAACTTTGTTCTCTCTGGGTGCCGCATCGACTCTGACTGAAGACCAGATGACACGACGTGTGACTTGGTGCCGTGGGATACTAAAAGCTTAATAAAGGTATGTGAACAACATCGTGATAGGTGACGAGGCTGTACTATTACAATGTGCCGACCAAAGCTCAAAACAAAGTTTGGGTCTTTGATGATCAGGACACACCTGTAGTTGTCAGAAAATCCCGATCTGTAAAGAAGAAAATAGCTGTATTTTTCAAATCGAGTGGAATTGTGGAACGCGTCGTTTTTTGACACACAGAAGACAGTCACAGCTAAGTGGTATAATGAACAGTGCCTGCCTAAAGTCATTGGATCTATGAAGAACCTGCGGCCAAAATCAAGAATGGACACCTGGTTACTCCATCACGATAAGCCTGCACCTAATATTTGACAACGACAGGATTGAAACTTCTTGAACACCCTCCCTACAGTCCAGATCTTGCTCCCTGCGACTCTGCACTATTCACGCTTGTGGAAATGAAGCTAAACGGGAGTCGGTTTTCCAGAGACGAGGACCTTCTGCGGGCTTGGGACAACGAGTGTGCTTTATGCCCTAGTGAAACTTAGCAGAACTGGTTTAAAGATTGGTTTCGGAGGATGGAAAGGTGTATTAAATGTAGACGAAATTACTTTGAAAAAATTAAATAACCAAAGCTGTATTGCAAAACTTTCCTAATACCCTTTGTATACTCTCTCTAAGCGAGTGTTCTTGCTACCATTAAATGATGGTGAGGACGAGCATTCAAATACCTCTTGGTATGTGGCGGCCTTCGATAAACTACGTATCCGATTTCTTAATATGTTGGGAAATATCACATTACTCACTTTTCCTATTTCTATGATGAATTACAATTTCGGATGAGTACTATTTAGATGTAACTAAGGAACATCCATTATTCTTTTGGAAACACGGAAAAGCCAACATATTTTTTATTAATTTCTCTGTGTTTTAGAAACCTAAACATATAAATAATATGTCTACTTGATGAAATCTACGAAAAACCGTTCTACTAATTTAAAGAAAGATTCGTGTAGAAGTTTATAAAAAACTGATAATTTTCATAAATTATTTTTGTATAGACTGAAACTTTTACTGAATTTGTTTAGCGCAAGTTTTTCGTCAATTGGCTAAGAATAGTGCTTAGAACTGGAAACACACACAATATACCGGAAGTTATATCAATAAAGTCGACATCACACTGGCTAATTTGTTTTAATTAAACGAGGGTAGCCGTAATGATTCCAAAAAATTACGTACGAAAGTTAATCAATTTACCGTCCCTATAAAAATATTATCAGAAATTTTAGTTGCTTAATTTCGACTTTCAACATTTCAACAAGATTTATTACGTTATTAACGTTTCAACCTACGTGCTCTCTCCGTAGATAATCATTCTCAGCTCAATTTCATTGAAATAATTCAATTGAAATTGCGTTGGGAATAATTATCAATACTGTTCTATGGGTTAATATAAGAGTATATAAATCAATTATATTTCATACATAAGACACTTAAACTCAAGTAGTAGGAAAATAGTTCACGGGGTATGAAATATAATACTAG